>CANSNZ010001245.1:0-148171 GCA_947646795.1 Beta lomatogona | reverse complement strand
TTTGATGATCTTTGAGCGGTATAATAGATTGATGGCGTTGATTATCTATTGTTACTGAACAGTTTGGCATATTTTGTTCACATTTTGTCACAGTTTATGCAGGCTCCAAGGTTGTTCATTGGGAGGCGCGCTCTGCGGGGTGGTTCGATATTCGAAGAAAAATCCAGGACAAGGTATATTATTTCGTTCGATAGTGATCTAAGCCTTGGGCGTGGTGTGATTCGGATCGGGCAATTGTCCTGTTACTGGAAGATCCCGAGTGGGTGGTTTGTTTTGTTGGGATATTCTCCTGCCTCTCGGGAAAACTAAGAAGCAGCCTACAAAGGTGTCTCAGTCAGTCTCCAGAGCAAAGCGGAATATCGCTCTATGGCTGCTAGCTGTTTGTGAATTCAAAGTGGGTATAGGCAAGAGGTATTAGGTGATCTTGGGGAGATTCAAAAGATTCCAGCGAGGACAGGAGACATATTGTGATAATCAATCCGCGTCATTATAACTGCTGTGTGTGGAACCGGGTTTTTCACAAACGCAGCAAGTAGCCTATTGAGGTCGCACTCGCCATTTTGTTCGTCATGGGCTGATTGATGGTCTAATTAGAGTCCGTCATATGTGCCTACTAAGTTTCAGTTAGCTGACATTTTTATTAAAGCACTTGGTAGGACTCGCGTTTGAATTTTGTTGTCCAAGTTGTGTTCGCAATTGCACGCTCCAACTCGAGGGAGGGTGTTAGAACTCTATATTGGATATGTTTTAGGTATAGGATTGTTATTCCTAATCTATAGTGAAGTAGGACTCTCTACTTATTAGTTGTATAAATATATTCTATTGATGAATGGAAAAGGTGACTGAGATTGATCCAAATTTAACAAACCAGTTTCTACTTAAGAGCTCTAGCCTTATCAGATCCAAACCTGCCAATGGAAAGCAGCCATTGCTTGTAGTCTTGGTCTTTTCTTATTTAAACTAAAGGTCTTCCTCTAAATCTATGTGCTCAAAAAAGAAATGCGAAGGCCTTTCTGGGATGGAGGGATTACTAAATATGTCTATCCATTTTGAATCTTACCTTCAGTTCTGTAGTTGATGAACCTTGGAATCACCTTCCCTTGATGCTTCACGAACTGGTTCGGATAGGTGGAATTGGAGGCAAGGCAAAGTGAGGGGTCTATTTACCTTTTTTTTGATAACACGTTATTAGGCGAGGAAATCCATTAATATAGTCCGAGATCCCCATAGGCCATATATGAATTAAAGGTTAGAAAGTCAAACTCCACAATTCCATGCCTTCATTTCTCTCATAAATAACAAGTCATCCAAATATTGGGAAGATTTACCTTGGAATCACCTTCCCTTGATGCTTCACCAAACGGGTTCGGATAGGTGGGAATTGGAGGCAAGGCAAAGGTGAGGGGTCTATTTACCTTTTTTTGGATAACACGTTATTGGGCGAGGGAAATCCATTAATATGGCCTGAGATCCCCATAGGCCATATATGAATTGAAAGGTTAGAAAGTCAAACTCCACAATTCCATGCCTTCATTCTCTCATAAATAACAAGTCATCCAAATATTGGGAAGATTTAGTTTCAAGGAAGAATCAGTAGAACCTTTATTAAGATCTCTCTCCCTGTCTTCTTCACTTTCTTCGTCTTATGATTGAAACCGTATTGTTTGTTTGCAGGGTTTGAGCGTTGTATGCGTGCTCTGTTTTATGTTTGCTTGGCCAAGGAGTTTATTACAGGTGGTTTGTCTCGAGTTATGGCTTGCTCAACCTTGGCTTAATTTGTTGTTGAAGAGTTCTTTTCTACAAAAGGTTCCGTTCTCTACGCCAATGGTTGTGATCACCACAAGCATTACAAGGGCAATAAGTTATTTCATTTATATGTTTATTAACCTAAATAACAATGTGCAAGTCGTTGTTTGACTTTTTGCGGGGGTGGATTTGTGCATTGTGAAGATCCGGATGTGACGATTTCCTTTGTGCTGGAAATTCTCATAGATGCATGCTCGTGTTGCTTATTACAAGCGGTAATGAAGTCTATGTAAAAAGAATGCCGCTGGTGGAATGGGCCGTTTGATTTTTGCTATGACAAGCACTTGCCTATAAAATCATCTAGCAAAAGCGAAAAAAGAAATATGTTACGGGATATGATTGATCCGGGTCATGATATGGATATCAAATATCTAGGGAGTACAATATTTACTTTATTTTTTTACTAAATAAATGTGACCCAAATTATAAGGGATGCATGATTTTTTACGGCTTTTTCACCGAGGTACTCCGTGGTTCTTCCAAAATTCATGGGATACCTCTGCTTTTATCAAAAATGCACCAGGTACCCCGAGGTTTGGAAAAAAAATCCTAAAATGCCCTGTCGTTAAGTTTCAGTCAAATTAGTTGGGTTTCCGTCCAAATCATTTATATGAACCCAAATTAACTCTAATAAACCTTATCCTTAATTACTTTAAACCTCCATCCACCATCACCCAGCCACCCTACCCCTCGAAACCCACCCTCCCCCCCAACCCCCCCAAAACACGAACCACCACCTCCCGGCCCCCCCTAAAAAACCACCCACCCACCTCCCCAGCCCCCTAAAAAAACCACCCACCCACCTCCCCGACTCCTCTCACCCTCCTTCTCAAAACCTCACCCCCACTCATCCACCACCTCACCTCCTCTCACTCTCTCGCCGCACCGGACCGCCACCACCGCATCACCCGCCGCCGCCAGACACCAAACCACAACCCGGCAGCATTGGCGACAATAGAACACCACTCATCCACCACCTCACTCTCCCTCTCACCCTCCCTAATCAATTTTTGAAATCAACTTCGAAATCAATTTTAAATCGCTTTGAAATTATTTTGAAATCAGTTTTGAAAATCATTTTTGAAAACAAGGACATCAATGGCAACCTCCCTGCAACTTGTTCGATTTCAAGTTTGAGGATCGAGGTAGGTTGAAATTCCACCACTGCGCATTCATGAATGGACCGATTCAGCTCTTCAAAAATCTTTTGGCTTTTGAGCATTGTAGTCCGGTGTCAGCAAAGCATTACATGCTCAATAAAGGCCATTGGCATCAAAGGTGGGGAATTTCTGCCTGGAGGAGTGGGGAAGGGAAGAGGGTCTTCAGGGCGCGGGGCGGGGGTGGGGGTAGGAGGGGGAATTCTACGGGGGTGGTGGGAGAGAGGGGCTCTTGGGGTGGGGGAGGAGGAATCGAAAGCGGGGGTGGTGGGATAGGGAGCTCTTTGGGGTGGTGGGGGAAGGTTAGGGTTGGGGTTGGGGGTTAGGGTTTAGGGTTAGGGGTTAGGGTTTAGGGTTTAGGATTTAAGGGTTTAGGGTTAGGGGTTAACAATGACAAAATGGCAAATAAAGCTAACATAAACTTGACATCGTTAGTAATTAAGGGCATTTCGTGCATTTTTTTTTTTTTAAATAGTAAGGGTATACGGGTGCATTTTTTTAAAAAAGCGGGGTACCACATGAATTTTGAAAAACCACAAGGGTACATCTGTGAAAAAACCGCTTTTTTAATAGTACCGATTTTAGAATGTTGCATCCCTTATGGACTAGGTTTTACATGTGACAAAAAAGATTTAGTTTTATTGCAATTAAGAAATCTAGTCAATGTAGGATTAACAAAGCATCTATAAAGGCCGGTTTTGGATTGTAATGTTTTATTCGAGAGCGATTATTTGAGTTTCGTAAAAAACCGTGTGAACTTGTGGGACGTATGTTTATGAGTAAGATTTTTTGTTCACCTCAATTTGGTAGTATAAGCAATTTGGTCCATTAAATTTATTTAGATTAGGTTAGATTAGGGGTGCTAATGAGCCAAGGTAGCTTGCAAATTGTTTGAGTTCGGCTCCATCAAAGCTCGGCTCCAAGTGCTCGATTCGGAGTTCGAGATCGGCTCGAGACTTTAATGAGCCGAGTTTGAGTCTAGTGGAGTTCGGTTCGAAAGCTCGCAAACATGTTCGAAAAAATTTAAAGTACAATTTTTATACATTGATTTTTAATCCAACTTGGATTTCCAAAAAAAAAAACATAAATTTCAACCCCACTTCAAAAATATAAACCGGGATAAATTTTTATACATTGATTTTTTTAAACTAACCACATTCCGTTCCGGTGTGGTTGACGGTTCTTCGTGGTGCTCGGTGGTGGCAATCAGCGATGGTGGTAGTCGTGGTGGTGGTGGTCGGGTGGTGGTAGTGCGAGAGGTGAGAAAGTAAGAGTGGGGTAAACGAGGGGAAGGGTATGGGGAATTTTAAGGAAAAAATACGGGTGATTTTTAGTAAATACGGGCAATAAATAGCGATTTTTTTTTGCCCAATTAAAAAATGCAAAACCAAATCGAGAACTCCGTAAAGAATAAAAAACGCATACATTACTTCCTAGCCGTTCAAGAACAAAGGTTTTCGAGAGTTAAGCATACGTTTGCCCCCTAACGTTTGGGGTTTTTTAACGTTTGCCCACTAACGTTTAAAAGATAAACATTCACTCCTTAACGTTTGCTTTTGCTAACCATGGTTAACTTTTTAATGCTCGATAACTAATAAAATATAATTGTACTTATGAGCATTAATTATTTCATCCAAAATAAACTCACTTCCATCCATTTCAATTTCATCCCTTAATCAACCACACACACAAAAAGTTCTTTACATGAACCTGTTGTTTCATCCAAAAATAAAATAAAAAATTCATTTCCTTCCATTAAAATAACTACTCCACAGAACAACAATCAATCCATCAAAATCCAAGAGCCACCATTATACTCTTTTAATCTTTCTATCCACAACGCCAGAAAAAACCATAATCCGCCATTGAAGCCCTGTAATATTAAAAAAAAAAATCATAAGTAGCTATTGATTATCAAGGGTTTATTTTCGAAAAGCATTTATATTTACGTTATTGTGTGTAATAATTTTGCAATTTTTTCCAAATAAGTTTATGACATACTCAGTCACAAATTGAGATGAAAAGGATTGTTTGTTCTTCTACTTTGTGTTCTTTGTGATAGTAGTATTACTCGTATACTTGCAACAAAAACAAAACAAAATGTTATTTGCATACATTCAAATGGATTATTCAAAAAATCGAAGTGTATAATTGAATTTACCACGGCTTGTCTCTCGATATCCATTTTCATAGGTGTACACACCAACTCCTCTATCGTGCATTGCCTGTTTACTTGTGGTTGTTGTGTTGATATACTGCGTCCTTGTGGCTGTTTGGCTCCCTTTGGTGGTTGTGGCGGTCTTGGTTGGACCACCTTCTGTGAATTTGGGCAGCTCCTCTTGTTGTGGCCTTGTCCACCACAATTTCCACATTTCTGTGTTTAATTTGACCCTTCCTACTTAACTTGATAGCATCTACTTCCCCCAACCCGATGGCTTCCTCTTCATTATTGGTCCTGTTTCTCAACTTCTTCGAGGAGGTGCAATTATGGGGTCATAAGGAGAGTCCGGCCACATTTGAGGACCATTCAAAGGCTCCAAAGGGAATTCATAAGCCTTCAAATAATTGACCTTCTTTTAGCAATCCGCCACATAGTGCTAAGGAATTTCATTTGCTTTCCAAATTAGCTCAACCGGCGTGATTGCATGGGATACCGCTTTAACCGCCAAGCATTACAACCGCACGTCTTGTTCCCTAAAGTTCATAACATACCTGACTTGTGTCGATCCTTGCCTTACCCCATATGAGAAATTTCCATCCCAAAATGCAAGCCACCCCCTTGCAAAAATCTTTGATTTTTCTAGTTTCTCTTGTATTCGAGGGCATAAGTAAACTTGTTTGTTGGCAACGTAATCTCTTTTTTTGTGAATCCTTTCCATTCTGCCTTCTGTAATGTCCTCCAACATAGTGATAAGTGGCTTATGCCTAGAAGAAAGAATGTACGAATTAAAAACTTCATTCATGTTGTTGTCTACGCTATCACAATTGCTAAAAAGGCTCCCGATATGCCCTCACCCACTTTCTATAATTCCTTCTCCTTAAATCTTGTTCTCGCTAACTTTGACATACCACTAAATATTTCCATGTTCGTATTGAAATCATTTTCAAGTGGTACTCTTAGCTATTTTCCAAAACACCCTCCCGAATTCTAATTCTCCGCCAAAAAACCGATTTTCAACCATAGGAAATACCTCAAAAACAAAGAAGAAACAACCCTTTCTATTGGTCGACATAATAGTAAACCCATTTCCATCATTTGTTTCCAAATCACTTGTCAAGTTTTCCAAAAACCAAACCCAGCTCTCTATATCTTCAACTTCTACACGAGCCCATGCAATTGGAAACATTTGGTTGTTTCCATCTCTCGCCAACAGCCTACCGGTAATTGCCCTCCAAAAGGGCCTTTCAGAAAAACATCCGTCAATGCCAAAAAATGGCTTGCATCCACCCAAATAACCTTTCTTGATAGCATCAAAACAAATGTAAATTCTTTGAAATACACCATTGTTCAGCCTTCAGTTTCACATTGTTTCTAGGGTTTGACTTTTTAATTTCTAACACATATCTATGTAGAATAGTATATTGCTCCTTATACTCTCAAAGTATTTTGTTCCGAGCTATTCTCCTTGCCCTCAATGCTAAAACTAGTGATGCCTTTACCCCATACTCATCCCACAAGGTGTCAACTATTTCTCCGAGTTTAAGGTAAGGGTTCACACCGAACTTCTTATGGTATGTCTCAACTATCTATTTTGCTCTCAATTTTTTCACTCTTGCAAGTCCGCCACAAGTGTGAGTGGGAATATAGGTTTTGACAGTGAAGGAACCTTTATCCAAGCTAGCCCGGATATACCAAGGACAATCGGTGGCGAAACACTTCCCCGATATTCTAGTTTTCTCATTCCTTTTGAAATCCACATCCCTCCCCTCAACATGCAATAATTTGTCACGACTTTCCTAAATTCAAATGCATTCTCAAATTGTTGCCCTAAGTAGAAGTAATCATCATGCATACCCACGATGGTGGAAGATGTATTAGGTGTTTCCCTCATTTTCTTTTTTTTTTCCTAGGATGTGAAGTGTCCTTCATCATCACCGCAATTAGGGGCTATCTAACTCATCCGAGTCACACTCCTCATCATCATAAGAATCTAAAGAAATATTGACACCCTTCCTGTCGGCTATCCTCTGTAATGACCCTAACTCTTGTTGGTAATCTAGCGCATGTTTCTTATCAAGTATAATCTGTTGCCTAGCCATGATAGCCTCCTCATCTTCGTTATCAATTGCCTCTTCATCATAATCAATATGGTCAAAATTAGGATTGCATGGAACATTATTAAGGTCAAAAAAACTACTAGAATCATCCACACCATATGCAAACTTTTCAATTATGTCAACTTCGTCACCTAACTCTACATGATCCACTACAACGAGTTGAGTTGGCTCAACATTTGCACCTTGTCATTGTGCTCATCTTCAACATGCTTAACATAAATATCCATGACCCCGTATTTAGAATAAAGTGAGAGAAACTTAAAGAATGCCGTAGAATCATACCACAAGCTTGTGAAACAGAACTCCCTTGTAATTGAAGGATCATTGTAATGAAGTCCGATTACATCATCATAGCCCAACCTCGAAACCAAACTCACAATATCATGGGGTGTCAATTGAACCTGGCATATCGTTATAGATTTCAATTTTCCCGCCGACGTAAGACCATTCTTCGGTGGTCACCCATTTGCCACCATGGTGTAAAATTGTGCAGTTTGAAACATTCTCCATATCTACATCGTCCACATAAAAGCATTCATATCAATTTTTAGCCCACCTCTTTTTCAATAACCCAAAATGCTCTTTCAATAGTATTACGTGCAGATGAATGACGCAAGTTGAACAATTCTTTATAGTTTGTAGGAGTAGTTTCTCTCCACAAGTTCAAATGGTAACAAGTGCCTTTATATGGAGCCAAAAACCCTTGTGCATTAGAGTATCCCAAATCGACAAGAAGATACTTATATCCGACATTAAAAAATTATAAGGAACACAATTCTTTATAGTTTGTAGGAGTAGTTTCTCACTTTTGGGAACTTTGAGACCATTAGGTCTTCGGAGGGCATCCCCTAGAATGCGAGGATCGGAAGCCGATCCTTCCCAACCTGGCAAAACATAATTGAACCGAAGACTAGGATCACATGTAGCTAGTACATTGGTAGTAATATATCCTTTCCTATCTCTATATCTAGGCCGATCTTCAACTCCAACTGTCGTCTTAATAAGTGTCCCATCAAGTGCCCCAAGTGCCCCCTCGAACCACTTCCACTTATTGTCTACATCATATTTCACACTAGAATCTACTTGCTTAATATGTAACTTGCCTATCTTCATCACAGCTTTGGGCACAGTATGGAACTAACGACTTACCGTTTCTCCCGAACGAGTGAACATAGCACCAATCGTTCTGTTCTTAAGATCATGTGCAAGAGTATGTAGAAAGAAAGCAACAGTTTCTAAGACTGTCACATTCCTAGTAGTAACAAGACCTCCTTTAGCCACTAAAACATGACATAACTTATCAAAACAACTCCGATCCATACGCAACTGCTCGTTACAAATTCTATCATTCATGAGGGAATCCAACCAATACGCTCTTTTCATTGTACGTTCATGTTCATTCCAAGGCATGTCCTTATGCTTAAACCTATTATGCCATGCACCCACTGCTACCATAATAAAGCCACTAACTATCTATTGCAATAAGTTCCATTTCATCATCATTGTCATCTCTAGTTCACTTTCTAATAGTAGAAACTTGTTGATCATGAGACATATTGTATCTTGCTATATACTGAGACATAAAAATAGCCAAAGATTAATAAATAACAAACCCATCACTATCTCATAGCCACAAAAAACATGGAATTGAAAAACGTCGTAATCTGGCATTTGCAAGCTTCATTATGTCAAAATACCTGAAAAGCTACATAGGACAAATCAATAATACTTGAATCACATTTAAAAATCCACATACAATTCCTAACACGGGGATGAAATCAACTAAAAGTGCTGACCACACAGTTATCAAGAACAAATCAATAATACTAACAAAATGATAATATAGATGGTAAAATTTAATATGCGCAAGAAGCAAAAACAAAAGAAAGCATACAAATATTCACCAACATTGTACATGCCAATACACTTAAATTCTAAAAAAACATCACAAGGAGACCAACAACTGAGAAAACTATAATATAGTACGGAGTTAGAGATTTAAGGTATTGTGATTCTCAGGTAAGAGCTGTCCATTCTAACACTAGTATTACACTGTACAAGCTCTTGGGACATCCTAAACAATTTAGTGACCAAGCTATAAGCATAAATAGTTAGTAACAGGGACTTGCAGAACATATTTAGTTACTGTTACCATCCACAAATTTTTTAATAGTCACACATCTTGTAGCATAGAAGGTGAAACTACGCCACTCAGCTCAACGCATCTCAGATACAAGAAAACGACTATCCACAGTAGTAGGTCGGAAACAATAGTACGAAAACTCATAAAAACAGACAACTAGAGGCAGAGAAACAACATAGTTGCAAGATGACGATAATTGATGATTACCTGCTCGATATAAGCAGAAGTTCAAAGACTTTGACAAAAACTTTACCAGACCATCAAATTGTAGTTGTAAAACGCAAAAATCCGCAAAATCCGCAAAATTCAAACCCAAACCCCAAACCTAATTCCGCAAAACCCGAAACCAAACCCTAATTTCGCAAAATCCGACATAAATAAGTAAAACGCAATACGATTATAGCCAAAGAAACATCAAATTCACAAATTTAATAATGAAAAAAGCAAAAAAAATCACAAACTTGACTATATTAGAAAATAAAACCTAATTACAGAAGTAGGAAAAAGATGAAAAAAAAAATTGTACCTTCAATCGAAGAATATTATGAGATGAAAAATCGTCCCTTCAATCTTTGATATCAACCGTAAATTCGTTCTTTTAATTTTTGAGATTAACCGCAAATTCGTGCAAGTATCCGTGGAAATTGAAATTTCATTTTGGGAGAAATCGAACGTTGAGGGAGGAAAGAGAGAATCGTGCTTTTTTAGGGGAAGGGGTGAGATTTGGATCTGGGCCAAATTGAAATCACATGGGGAGGGGGTGTGATTTGAAAATAGTTTTTCTAACTTGGCTTGGAATTGAGTTGTAATTGGCCCAATTCCAAATCCAATTCCATTGAGTACCCAAACACCTGATTTGGGCCAAATTCAGAATTTCAAATGAAATTCTAGTTCCCAAACAGGCCCTAAATGACATATAAATCGACAATAATGATACAAAAGTGAACAAAATTGATATAGATTGATATTAAATTAGTTAATGATATATGTCTATGGTAAGATGACATAGAAATGAGTAAAAATGACATATATTAGACTCATGATATACATACAATATACTTTCTCCGTTCCTGTTTTAAATTAAAACATTTGTTTTTTTCACGCAACCCAATGCACTTCTTTAATCATTAATATCTTTAGTTGTGCACACGTAAAAAATATAAAAAGTTATAATTTGATAGTATACATCGAGACGAATCTAACAAGATCTCACTTGATTATGTTTTTCTTTATATAATGGCGATAAATTGGAGTCAAAATTAATCAATGAACAGTGTCATTTTCACCTAATGTTTCATTTAAAACAGAACGGATGAAGTATAAATAATGACATAAAATAGATTTAAAAATGATAATTTTCATAGTGTCATGGAACAACATTCTAAAATAATGTAAAACATACTAATAACAATATAATGACACAAAACAGATCAAGAATGTCATGAAATAGTTCTAAAATGATACAAAATATATATAAAATGACATTACGTAAATTTTTTAAATGAAGTGAACATATATATATATATATATATATATATATATATATATATATATATATATATATATATATATATATATATATATATATATAAAATGACATGAATTAGTTTGAGAATGGCAATGAGTTGAGACGGCTCGCGAGCTACTCAAACTCGACTCGGTCAAAGCTCGGTCAAAGCTCGGTCTAAGCTCGACTCGAGTGAGCTCGACGCGAGCTCAAACTCGACTCGAAAGCTCGTGAGATACTCGAATATGTATGTATATGTATACTTTTAATTTTTTTATTTGTTGGCAGATTTTTGTGGAAAAACCGAACCGAAGATTTGAATATGTGATATGGGCCTTTAATGCTTTTAAATGATATTCAGCACATTTAACTCTCCCATGTTCCTAAGAAACCCTAGCCGATCTCCTATCATACCCTCAAAAGTTGCTAGTCAAGTTTCTCTCCTCCGTTTCTCCCCGACTCCTTCTCCTCTCATGCTCTCACCCTAGAAGGCCATTTCTCTCACTGAAAGTCGAAGATCTCTCCTCACTCATTGATTCTCTCGCTGATCTCCTGCATTTCTCAGTGAAAATCGAAGAATATCTTCTCCATTTATTAGTGAAGATCGAAGAATATCAGATAATTGTCTCATCACTCGATGACTTTATAGTTAACTATGTTCGACGACGATGACGATGGAGTTAGCAAATTTTGTTTATCCTCCGATTTCTCGACGTCCCGTGTGGGACCAGGAATGCACATCGCCGGAAGTAAAGCAAGTCTGGGTCTACAAGTTGCAGTTCCATTTAATTTTGGAAGAGATGGAAAGGAAGGGAGACGGTTATGAGGGATAGATAGATGGAGTGGAGATGATGATGGTGAGCTCAGGAATATGGTTTGCATCTTTGTTGCTTTGCATTTTTATTAAGTGTTGTATTAGAAAAAAAGATCCGGCTTGGTAGTATTAGATTAATTACAACTGTTGCATTTTAATTTTTTTGATTATAGTGTTTTACGCTCACCTTTACTGTTGATGCTGATGTCTAGCATATTTTGTGGTATTTGAGGGTGTGAATTATACATTTATGCTGATGTCCAGTATTAGTATACTAGTGTTTGTAATTTGTAACTCTTGAAAAGAGTTGTTTGTATCTAAAAGAAAATTTCGTTTTGGTTTCATAATTTCAGATTGGTCTGGTCAAATATGGTTTTTTGTGGTATTTGATGTATGGTTAAGTACTTTTAGGGGATTTATTTTCAGTTTGATATTTCTTGTTCATAAAAAATCTACAAAGAATGCAGATATGCAGCTGGAACCGAGTTCGAGTTTGATCTTTAACCGAGTTCGAGTTCGAGCTTTAAACGAGTTCGAGTTCGAGCTCGAGCTCGAGCTCGAGTTTGGGTTCCGAGTTCGAGTTCGAGCTTGAAAATTTCAAGCTCGCGAGTTTTCGAGTCGAGTCGAGTTTGGATATGAGTTTTCGAGTTCGAGTCGAGTTTAGTCAAACTCGAGCTCGACTTGCATCATTGCCAGCCCTATAAACAACTATATTAGTTTGCAAATAACAATAAAATAGGGGAAATGATACACGTTTGCTGAAAAAATGACATATAAATTAGTAAAAATGACATAAAATTGAGTTTTAATGATATAGTACATAAGGAGTTGATAAATAATAAGAGTTTTTTGTCAGAAACAACCTTTTAAAAGTGCCATTTTGTGAGAAACAACCTTATATTTTTTTTTTTGTGAGAAACAACCTTTGAATGCATTTTTCTTGTGAGATCGCGACCAGGTGGCCATTTTCCGAGCATTGACTTAAGTTTTCCGGCGAAGACTTGAATTTTCCCCTTCCCTCTCTTTTTTCCCTCCAATTTCTTCCTCCCAACCTCACCCCCCATTCTCCACCCCCCCTTCCCTCTCTCTAAAACACAGCTAGGCCACCACAACACCACCACCACCGCTCAACCACCTTAGCAAGCAACACCACATCAACCAATACTACCACCATACGAACACCCATCAAACCCCACAAAACCGCCCCTCGCCCACCGAAACCCATGCCCCACCACTACACCAACAAAGCACCACCTCCGCCCCTTAACCCACCACAAAATCACCCCATCCCCCACCACCAAAACCACCCCCTTCCCTCCCCCACCCCCGAAATTGCCCCCAGCCTAGGACTCGAAACTAGGAAAAGAGCAAACAATAGCGGCAATAGTTCCCCACCGGTGATGTTAGGCAATGCTCGACCCGGATCAACCTCTCACGCATATCCTTCACCTACCCTTACCTGCTCCCGGATCCACCCCCACCTCAACAGGCGGTGCCACCATCCATCGCAAGTCCGACGGATAGCAACGACCTTGAATTGTTGCATGTTTGACCGGTTCGGGTGGAGTGGTAGTTCGAGTGGGATGGAAGCCAGGGTGGGTGGTTCGAGTAGTGGGGGTGGTTCGAGTAGAGAAAGGGAAGGGGATGGAGAATTTTGGGGGGGGTAAGGCTGGAGGTTGGGGTGGGGTTGGAGGGAAAAAAGAGAGGGAAGGGGGTAAAAAAAAAGTCAAGGGTGGAAAACTTAAGTCAATGCTGGAAAATGGCCACCTGGTCTGATCTCACAAGAAAAACGCATTCAAAGGTTGTTTCTCTAAAAAAAAATTTATAAGGTTGTTTCTCACAAAATGACATTTATAAAAGGTTGTTTCTGACAAATGAAATAAGGGAAAATGATACAAGTTTGTTGAAAAATGACATAAAAATGAGTAATAATAATATGGTATATATAAAGAGTCAAATATAATAATGAATAGGGGAAATGATACAAGTTTACAGAAAAATGACATTGAATGAGTATAGATGACATAAAAATGAGTAATAATGATATGATAAAGAGGTAAAAGATAATAATAAAATGGGGGAAAATGTTATAAGTTAGTTGAAAAATGACATAAAAATGAGTCAAAATGACATAGAAATGAGTAATAATATTATGGTATATATAGAGTTGAAAAATAATAATAAAATTGGGGGAAAATGATATAAGTTTCCTGAAAAATGACATAAACATGAGTAATAATTATATGTTATATAAAGAATAAAAAAAGAATAACAAAATAAGGGGAAATTGTACAAGTTTGCTGAAAAATGGCATAGTTTTGAGTACAAATGACATAGAAATGATTATTACACCATAATTTTTTGTATAACATTCCCATGTGTAAACTAATATTCGTCCAAAAAATAAGGAACACTTCTCTCATTTATGTGAGAGCTTTTTGAGACAAGTGTTTCACTTATTTTGGAACGGAGGAAGTATGTATTTCATGTCATTATAAAACTATGTGATATCATTATTGGTGTATTGCATATCATTTTAAAATTTGATTAATATCATTTGTAACATTTTTTATAAACTGGCTTTTATGTCATTTTTTCAGCAAACTCGTACCATTTTAGAGTTGTTTCATGTCATTTTCCCCTATTTAATTATTATTTTTCAACTCTTTGTATACCTTATATTTATTGCACAAACATATATCATTTATAATAGAAAAGATATCATTATTACTAACTTTTTATGTCATTTTTCTGCAAACTTATATCATGTACGTCATTATACAACTATTTCATGTCACTATTGACGTAAATCATATCATTTTCGAGCTGTCTCATCTCATGTCATTTTTTCCGAATTTGTTTCCTGTCATTTATAAAACTCTTTCATGTCATTATTATTGACTTATGTGTCATCATTCAACAAACTTGTATCATTATAATAGAAATGATATCATTATACTAACTTTTATGTCATTTTTCAGCAAATTTATATTATGTCATTGTAAAACATTTCATGTCATTATTGTTGTAGTTCATCATTTTGAAGTCGTCTCATGCTATTTTTTTTTGAATTTGTTACATGTCATTTATAAAACTCTTTTATGTCATTATTACTGACTTCTATATCATTTTTAAGTAAACTTGTATCATTATAATAGAAAAGATATCATTATTACTAACCTTTTTCTCATTTTTCAGCAAACTTATATCATATGATTATAAAACTATTTCGTGTCATTATTGACGTACTTCATATCATTTTGGAGCTATCGCAAGTCATTTTTTTAAATTTATTTCATGTCTTTTATAAAACTATTTTATGTCATTATTGCCAACTTCTATGTCATTTTTCAACAAACTTGTAACATTATAATAGAAATGATGTCATTGTTGCTAACTTTTATTTCATTTTTCAGCAAACTTATATCATGTCATTTTAAAACTATTCCATGTCATTCATTAGTGGAAAAAAGACCATCCGATGAGGTCAAAATCGGGCTTACCGATCCGATTTTGGTCTGGATCGGGTGGGCTCGCAACAGTTTGTAAAGATTAACTGATCCGGTCCTAAACCGGATCAGTTAATCATTTACTGATTCGGTTTTGAAGGAAAATCGGATCAGTTAATATTAGTTGACCACCCCATAAACCTTTTTTTTTTTTTTTTTTTTTTTGCATTTTTTCATTATTAATCGATACAAAATCAATAGTATATATCAATAATCATTTTATTAAGCATATTATGCTTAATTTAAGCATACACATAAATAATTAGATACATAAAAATATTAACTATAATTTTAACATCATACTCAACAACTCATTTTCCTTGCACACAAAAACCAAGCTTAATGGATCCGGTTTTGGGAAGAATCGGATCCGTTCTTTAGTGTCATTAAACCTTTTTCCCACTAGTATACTCCCATGGCTGCTAAACTAGTAATTGATTTACTCATCGATGTCGTTCCTCCAGAATTACTTCAATCTGTGGCTTTGCTACCTGACTTTTCACGAGCTATTTGCATGATTGAGACTAGAGCATCAAGCTCAGCAGGAGTGATGCTTCTTTTGTTTAGAAAATCAACTTCCTGGAAGTGTACAAGCACCAAAAACATCAGCTCGATGCTAGAATCAGACTTAGTCCCTTTTATTTATGAGAAGGGGAAAATTTTATATGGATAGTCTCAGAGGTAGAACGAAAGGTAATAGTTACCGGCTTATCGGACATATCATTGATCGGAATATAAGAATACAGAGATCACTGTCATTTGAAAGCAAATGTGCTGAATTTTCATACTTACAGTAAAAACATGGTGTCAACTGTTGACAGCCAGCAGATACAATCACATTAAGAGCATTTCAATCGTAATAGAGAATTTCCATAAGCTTTTACCAAATGAATTCTACCATAATATATGACATATAAAATGAAAAACTTTATAATAAAAAAAATAAATGCATAAGTTTACAAGAATTACCTATGTTTGTTTTGCTAGATGCCATACAGTTGAAATGCAAAGAAGCAATATAATACCTAAGCTCTGCCTCAGCTTCAGTCAATTTGGCTGCAGCAGCAAGTAACTTAGCAGAAGGCATCGCAGGGCCAATCACCCTGCAATAATAATCAATCATCCATGAATGGTATCAACCATCTTATTCAGGTGTGGTGTGTTCTTGACAAATTGTGGTTGTTTCAACCATTCCCAGGCCTTTCTGGTTTGCAGTAGTTAAAGAGATCAATCTAAATCATACACTTATCTTGATTCTACTTCAAATTATATATAAGATAAAGAATACTAATTCCAAGTTTAGAAAACCAAGGCATCATTAACAAGAGTAATTGAGGTATTGAAGCCTCACACAAGGTAACTCGCATTGGACCTTCTACCAAACAGCAGTAGGTGCTCGAATGGGATAAAGAAATCATATGAAGTCACAACTAGGTAGCTTGGAAAGCGCACATGCTAAAGATATCATATGAAGTCACAACGAGTGAGAGTCTCATTGTGGAAGCAGGTAAAGGCCTCATTAGTGGAATTAGAGCAATAGTATATGGCATGGCAGTATGGCAGTAGATCCAGGCAACAAAAAGGATCAGCACTTCTAACTGGATGCCTTTGTTGAATATAGATGAGAGAGCCAATTTCTTAACTTAGAGAAAATAAGTAAGTCGAAGAGATAATTCAACTAGAAAATATGCGTCTGGCATGAAATTTGAGATATAAAACAACTGCAAATTTAGGTTGAATAATTCAAGAAAATTTCTAGTTAATCAGGAGTGACTGTCTCAGCGGAGTGAATGTCTGAAAACAATAAATCAGAAACTCAGTGAATCAGGAGTGCCAGAGTAAGTTTCTGCTACATCTTAGCATTACATTGTGTTCTATTTCTAGTTATTTAAAGTAGTAAGCTAATCAACACATAATCAACCTAAAACTTGTACTTATAATATTGAAATGTCAAATTAAAAGGGATAATTCGAAACACACAAAAGCCCACTTGTGATAAGTTGCAGTATAACATCTTATCGATGAGCTTATAACTCAGGCTTCTTGATGCAAACGACTCAAATTTGGTTTATTCAGGATGGCTTGGATGAAACAAGTGTCATGACGCCACACATGCCTTTTTTTGTGAGTGCCTACACTTATGAACAAGCAAGATGAGACTAGGGAGCAGAAGACAAAAAAATATCTTGAACCAAATTCAAATAAACTCCAGGTTTAGAAATAGGATTGAAAGTTGGGATTTACAAGTATTGAGTGACTTCTACAGTAGAGTCCAAATTAGGGAGAAAATAGCCTAAACATTATCTTATAGTGTATATTACTCAACCACGATATGATAATTATACAGTTCAGCAGAACTCGAATGTGGTTCAGGAACCAAAACATAATGCAGGAGAATTCAAACCAGCTGCTGCACATATTTAGTACAAGAGCATCAATCTAAAATTTAATTTACAAAAAAGCTTTTCAGATTAGACATGTAATCAGTATGCCAGAAATTACTGGTCTCTTTACAATAAAATGCCAACAGTGCAGCCGGATTTAAGGTTGGTTGAGCCAAGTAAAAGAAAAGTATTCACTCTCATTTTGATATGACTGAGCTCCAGCATATCCCAAGTTTACTCCAAGGAAAGAAAGCTAAGCAGTCTATTTAGAATAGAGACCGTTATCAGAAAAGCAAAATTGGAAGGACATTTACCTGCAGCCAAAGCGAAAGGCAAATCCTTTGCCAACTCAGTTGATCAAAATTTCTCATTTACACATGGACTTCTCTTATTTTTGTGGTAATCTTTGAGGCAGAAGAGCTGGAGGAGAAGATAAATGTTCTTAGCGTGTGAAATAGCCCAATTATTGGAGCATATGCAAACTTTACCTTAGTCTAAGCTAACATAATTTTTCTCAATAATATTTCTCCCTCACTTGATCAAAAATTACAAAGAACAATAAAATTAAAAGCATAAATGAATATTATGCAAGTTCATAACTATTAAATTAAATGCTGAACATAATTACTAAAGACTTAAAACTTTCTTAGTTCCAAATAGTAAAACACTCATCTTATCAAATTCCAACTCGGTATCCCAAAAATTAAAACTTCCCACAAGCATAATGGTTAATGATGATGATGGATAGGGACAATAGCGCCCGGCAGAAAAGCATTATTTGCGATTAATTTAGCAGCATACAACGCACATAAATATTAACAAAATGTAGAGCTAAAAGAAGTAATGAAACCGGAGATAAATATAGCAACTAATCTATAATGTTCAGGGAAAATGAGAAACAAAAGAGAGATAGAATTACATAAGTATACCACAACCACGACAATCAACAACCTAAACCACACCCAACCATGAAAGCAAGGAATAAAGTGTGCGAAAAAGAACAACGATTGCAGACTAAAAAAGATATCTGCAACAAACATTTAGCTCCAATACTAGCATCAATATCATACAGCCATTGAAGTAGATAAACATAAGTAGGTTCGTACCATGTGTATGACAAAGTGTTCATCCAAAGCCTTCCTAGCAAGACATCTCTGCAGCACAACAGTAACTCCTTAGGACAAAAGAAAAACCATTGCACAATAGTGAAAGCACATCATTTACAGTTGATTTGTATCAGGTAGTAACAATAAGCATATTAATCATTGACTAACCATTATAGATGTTGACCACTATGTCTAGTAGAATTACAAGCTCTAGTTAAATCGTAAGGTGATTTCATGCCTCCATCAATATCATAGTTCAAGAAAAACCAGCCTCACCTCCATGTCTTGAATGAAAATAAAGATTTAATAGTGTACTAGGAGAAATCAAATCAAGAACTAGAGAGAGAGAGAGCTGATTAAGAATGACATCCATTCTTTCTTTTCTTTTTCTTCCCCCTCCTGGGCACAGGGGATAACTACTTTTTTTCAGCAACGAAGGTAGAGAGTTTCAAGGAATCCCCACACAATATGAATGTATGGGGCCTTAAAAAAAATAAAAATGAAGGCCAGGAGATTATGTATAGGAACATTACAGCCATTGTATCTGAATTTTGCTTAAGTATTACGTTGTCTAATTGTTCTCAGAACAAGATTTACACAAGTATTTTATATTCTATTATACTTGTATACTCCGATAACATATTTCCTTGTACATGCCTAAAAGTATTTCATCAGCAAATATTACGCCTATTGATACACGTGAAGAACTGATGAGTGATCACCAATAGCAACCTCTAGCAGGGCCTAATAGACTTACGCAGCCAAGAGTCAAAATTTCGATGCTTAATCAACTCGTATGTCTTTTAATACAGTGAATCACATTTAAAGCTTAACTTGCGACCACATTAGACAAAGCGATAATAGTATAGAGCTAAGTAAAGACGAGACGAATCAGTAAGAATACTCACTTCGGGTATATCCGCCATTGCTTGCTACAAAGTTCTAGCATTCAAATATCAAAGGAATGCTAACAGCATATTGTGGTGCCATAAGTTGTTAAAGGCTATAGGAATTAGGAAGCACCATATGTCCTGAGTTGCTCCTTGGTCATTTAATTTCTTCATCTTTCTCTTTGATCTGCAACAAATTAACAACAATAACGGGAGATTAAATTCATTAAAAAACAAAAACCTTATATCAAATAAATTAAATTAATAAGTTCTAAACTCATATAACGAAGTACAACTTGCAGGTCATGGTGACAACAGGTGATGACTGAGGAATTAAGCGAATTTATTACCAAACTTCATCACAATTGACACAATTTATGACAGTCATAAAATGTCGCCTATCATACTAAAGTACTTCTATACAACTAATATAAGTGCTTATCAAAAGTTCAAACATACTACAACAATCAAACCAAATTAAGCAGGACATTGCGAAAAAAAATATTGAAAAATGTAAGAACTGGATGATACAACTTGGCTTATGCCAACGGATATCTGATCAAACAGATCCCTCACAATGTAGGAATGGTGTCTGATTAAGCTAACACCAGAGAATTCCAGAAAGAAAGAAAGGAATTCTCGAAGTAATTTAGCTATTATATTGCATAAATAGACATGAGAGAATTAAGGAGAGTCTAGAGAGAGAAAGGAGAGATTTTCATTCTTTCATCATATCCCTTAAATGAGATATCAGTACACTATATAGACTTCCTTACATCTCATGGAAATGTAGATAATTGAAAATAAAGATTTAACTTATTACTAGTGGAGAATAACAGATGGTTAGTTATGCCAGAATTAGACAAAAACGCTGCCACCTCACTAGTTAGTTATTCCAGCAGGTGCACTGTACTCAGTCTCTTTCTTTTCAGCCGTTATTCCCTTCTCTTGGCCACATTCCAGCTCATCCATTCCACTGATTAAGGCCAGGCCCGCATCAATGCCCTCCCCCTTGAGAAGATCCTTGACCCCAAGGATCAAATGAAGGATAAACCTTCTCAATTTCAGCTGCCACTTCCCAAGTAGCATCTTCTTCAGCAGTGTCCTTCCAATGAATAAGCCATTGAACCTGAGCTTGGTTATGCACCTTGACCTGACGTTTGTTCAAGACAGCAAGTGGGATTTTTTGTGGTGGTGGGGGAATGAAAGAGTTCAGGGGTTAAAGGTGGGGTAATAGGTATGGTGGTCAAAGGGGGGCCATGGTATTTTTTGAGGGGGGAGACATGGAAGGTAGGGTGAATTTTGGAATGTGGTGGTAATTGCAGGGTGTAGGCGACTTTTCCCACTTTTTTAAGGACTTCATAGAGACCAAAATACCTAGATGACAACTTATGATTATGTCTAGCAGCTAAGGATTGCTGTCTGTAAGCTTGCAGCTTGAGATAGACCAAGTCTCCCACTGCAAATTCCCTGTCACTCCTGTGTTTGTTGGCCAGTTGAGTCATTCTGTTCTGAGCCTTAGCTAGTTGCTCCATCAAGAGTCTTAAGGTAGCTTCTCTCTGTTGTAAACTCCTATCTACAGCCTTCACCATACAAGAACCAGGGAGGCATGGTCTGCTCAGAGGGGGTGATTGGCCATAAAATACTTCATAAGGTGTTGTATGAGTAGATGAATGGAATGAAGTGTTATACCAATATTCGGCCAAAGGAATCCACTTAGCCCAGTTAGTTGGCTTCGCAGAACTCATACACCTCAGGTAAGTTTCAAGGCATCTATTTAGGACTTCAGATTGCCCATCAGTCTGAGGGTGATATGAAGTGGATAAGTAGTGTTGCACACCCAATATTTCCATGAGGGCTTTCCAAAAACTGCTGAGAAATACTTTATCTGTGTCAGAGATAATGCTCTTAGGACCATGTAGTCTATACGCATGGTCCATATAAGCTTGAGCTATCTGCACGGCAATGTAGGGGTGTGACAAGGTAAGGAAATGGGCATATTTACTGAGTCTGTCAATAATGACCATTATGACATCTTTGCCTTGAGATTTAGGAAGTCCTTCCACAAAGTCCATGGTAACCTCTTCCCACACAGCTGTAGGGATAGGAAGTGGTTGTAATAGGCCTGGGTAAGCAGAATTGTCATACTTGCAGGTTTGACATACACTGATTGTTTGATAAAAGCTGTAACATCAGTTTTAAGACCAGACTAGAAAAATAAGGTTTTGACTCTTTGAATGGTAGCCTCAATTCCTGAGTGCCCCCCTTGAGGTGTTGAGTGCATCCATGCCAAGATTTTCTGCCTGACATTGATGTTGTTTCCGAAGACCAGCTTCCCTTTTCTTCTCAATTGATCACCTTGCCATGAATAGAGTGGGTGGGACTGTGGGTTGTGTACCAAGTCAGTGATCAACTTCTGCATATTAGGGTCTTGTTCCCATGTTAATTGTATTTCCTCAAATAAAGTAGAATGGACAGCAGTCACAGCCATGAGAGAAAGACCAGCATGATCAATCCTAGAAAGAGCATCAGCTGCCTTGTTTTCTTTTCCCTGCTTGTACTTCAATGTATAATCATAGCCAGCCAACTTGGACAACCATTTTTGCTGAAATGGTGTTGAAAGCTTGTGAGAAAGGTGATATTTCAAGCTTTGTTGGTCAGCTATAATTATGAAAGGCCTCATCATTAAATATTGGTGCCATTTTTGTACTGCAAAGACAATGGCCAACAACTCTCTTTCATAGGCAGAAAGAAGTAGATTCTTCCTAGAAAGAGGCTTGCTAATGTATGAAATAGGGTGATTGTCCTGCATCAGCACATCACCTAGTCCATCTCCTGATGCATCAGTTTCTATCACAAAGGATTTTGTGAAATCAGGTAAAGCCAGTACTGGAGGTGAGGTCATGATTGATTTGAGCTCATTGAAGGCCTGCTCAGCTTCAAGGCCCCATTTGAAAGCATCTTTCTGCAATAGTTGGGTTAGAGGTCTGCAGATCTTGCCATAGTTCTGTATGAACCTTCTGCAATAGCCAGTGAGGCCCAAAAACCCTCTCCGTTGTTTAAGGTTCTTGGGTGGTGGCCATTGCATGATAGCCTGAATTTTTTCAGGTTCAGTAGCTACTCCTTCTTGGGATATTATATGACCCAAGTAACTGATTTGAGTGTGAGCAAAAGAGCATTTTTTTAAGTTAGCTACAAGAGCATTATCCTTCATAACCTGCAAGACACACTCTAAGTGAGTAAGGTGGCTATGCCAACTGGGGCTATAAATCAGTATGTCATCAAATAATACTAAGATGAACTTCCTGAGGAAGGGTTTGAATATGTGGTTCATCAAAGCCTGGAATGTGGCAGGGGCATTAGTTAGCCCAAAGGGCATAACTAGGTACTCAAAATGCCCTAGGTGAGTTTTGAAAGCTATTATTGCCACATCTGCCTTGCTCATCCTGATCTGATGGTAGCCTGATTTCATATCTATCTTTGAGAAAAATCTGGTGCCTCCTAGCTCATCCAATAACTCCTCAATCAATGGTATTGGAAATTTGTCCTTAATGGTGGCCTGGTTCAGCATCCTGTAATCTACACACATGCGCCACCTGCCATCTTTTTTCTTGACAAGGACCACAGGTGATGCAAATGGGCTGTTGCTGTTTTGAATAACCCCCTGCTCCAGTAATTCTTCTGTTAGCTCTTCAATGGCATCCTTCTGAGACATAGGATACCTATATGGCTTCAAATTAATCGCATCTGTGCCTTCCATCAGTGGAATTATGTGATCAAACCCCACTCTCTCAGGTGGAAGTGTAGTAGGTTCTGCAAACACTTCTTGGAACTTAGACAAGATGTGTGCAATCTCAGGTTGCAGCTTGATCTTACCTTCTACTTCAGACTCATTGAACTGAGGAATGACTGGCACTACTTGGAGCATAAATAACTCCCCTTCAGTGCTAATCATCTTGTTCAAACTGCTTCTAGGAATCATTTTTAGCTTCTTGGGAGTAGCTCCCCTCAGCCTAATTTTCCTTCCTTGGTACTTAAACTCCATGAACATATCATTAAAATTCCATAGGATAGGTCCAAGTTTGGAAAACCACTGCACTCCTAATATCATGTCCCTGCCACTCAGGGGTAGTAACATCACATCAGCCCTGAACTCTGCCCCATGCATCCTCCAAGGAAATGATCTAATCATTGAATCACACTTGATCCTTCCTCCATCTGCTACCTTAACCCATATAGGTGAGATTTGCTCCACCTAACATTTCAGTTTAAGAGCCTTGTGAAGGTCTAAGAAATTGTGGGTACTTCCACTATCTAAGAGTATGTGTAGGTTTCTCTTGTCATGTAGTCCTACTACTCTCATAGTCTGAAACCTTACTACTCCTTCCATAGCTTGCAATGAGATGTGTGCAAACTGTGATTCCTCCTCCTCAGCTTCTATTTCCCCAGTCTCTTCCTTACTTCCTTCCTCCATTTCCACATGATACAGCTGTGGCTTCCTTCCCTTACACCTGTGTCCCAACTCAAACTTCTCATCACACCAAAAACATAGCCCCTTGGCTCTCTTGACATTCAATTCTGCTGTAGTTAAGGTTCTTCGGTTTGGGTTAGTGTTTGTGATAGGTTTTGAGTAGGTGTTGGTTGTGTGTGGCTTCTGGTATGTGGTGGTTTGGTTTGGGTAGGTTAATAGTTTAGTGGTGCTAGGTGTGGGTAACAGGGGGGTTTAGTGTTTGGTTTTGGTTTTTTTGACCTGGTGGCTGCCTCCTGCAACTTGGCAAGACTGAAAGCCTGCTGTATTGTAGCAGGTGAGAACATCCTGACTGCCATTTGAACTTCATCCTCCAACCCTCCTAAATCGCAGCTCAACAGATGTTTCTCAGCCAAATTCAGCCTGCTGGACAGTGCATCAAAGGTGTCATGGTACTCCTGTACCCCTGCTGTTTGTTTTAAAGCTTTCAGATCAGCCATTGGATCATCAAAGAGATCCCCAAATCTAGCAGTAATATCCAATACATACTGGTCCCAGGTAGGCATCACATTTTCCCTGCTATTCATGTAATTCTGATGCCACAACAAAGCCTTGCCCTCCAAATGAAGAGCAGCTAGTCTCACCCAATTTTCATCAGTGATTTTATCTAGATCAAAAAATTGCTTACATCTATACAACCATGGTTTCAGTTCATCTCCATTAAACTGAGGGAATGCAATTTTAGTTAATCTAGATGAAAAATAATGGTGTGAGTGTTTCCCAATCTCACTTCCATCAGAGGGGTTTCCATTAATGCTCATGTGTAAGTTATCTGAACCACCCATATTGGTGTTCTTAGCTTGATTATCAGAGACTATTTTAGTTAATTGCAATGATAATCCTAGCATCAAATCATTCATTTCAGCTATAGATTTAATATTTTTTTCAATGTTTAGACTATTATCATAACAAGCATCACTCACCTTCTTGTTCTGCTCTTCTATGGCAGATTTCAAGCTGGTCTCCAACTTCTGAAGTTCTGCTGTCAACGCTTCATTTTCACCACCATCTTTACCAGAAACCCTGGTTTGCACCATTTTCACAGCCAAGGATACGATTGTTCTGATACCAATGATATAGGACAATAGGAATGCACTTCCCAAAAGCTAGCTCAAGAGAAGGAGAGCCCATTATCCTATATAAACCACACACCAACCTCCCATACGGTCCATGTGGGATCCTTTCCCTGAGAGCAGTCCATAACATTCGTAGCAATAGGAATGCACTTCCCAAAAGCTAGCTCAAGAGACGGAGAGCCCATTGTCCTATATAAACCACACACCAACCTCCCATACGTCCTCGTTGGTCATGGCCACGTTGGTCACGGCTGGGTGGTTCCAGGCCACCACTCCGTGGGCCACTACTCCGAGGTTTGGCTCTGATACCAATGATACAACCTGGCTTATGCCAGTGGATATCTGATCAAACAGATCCCTAACAATGTAGGAATGATGTCTGATTAAGCTAACACCAGAGAATTCCAGAAAGAAAGAAAGGAATTCTTGAAGTAATTTAGCTATTATATTGCATAAATAGACATGAGAGAATTAAGGAGAGCATAGAGAGAGAAAGGAGAGATTTTCATTCATTCATCATATCCCTTAAATGAGATATCAGTACTATAAACTTCCTTACATCTCATGGAAATGTAGATAATTGAAAATAAAGATTTAACTAATTACTAGTGGAGAATAACAGATGGTTAGTTATGCCAGAATAAGACAAAAACGCTGCCACCTCACTAGTTAGTTATTCCTACAGGTGCACTGTACTCAGTCTTTCCCTTTTCAGCCGTTATTCCCTCCTCTTGGCCACATTCCAGCTCATCCATTCCACTGATTAAGGCCAGGCCCTCATCACTGGAAAAAGATATAAGAAGTACCAGAATTTCGAACTCCTCGATGCGAAACTGAAATTAGAATACAATAACACAGTCCTGATGCTTGAAACTTGAAAGGCGTGTTTGAGTTTGCTCCTGTTGATAAAATCACAAAATAAATATCTAAACAAAGTGAAAAATTAAATGCATAAAATTGATGCACAAAAAAATTACTTCATTTAGTCAAGCAGTGGCAGAATTTCAGCGCAAAGAAAAGGCGAGGTCGGGGCGGAGATGGTGCCTGAGAATATGGCATTATCGATGCAAGTAGCTTCACATTTTAAACGAGGATTGGGCGAGACCAATTGCGGCAAATGTTGAAGATCCGCCTGTGATGAGGCTGAGAGGATGGTGGTGGAGAAGGAGAGAGGAGGGTGAAGAGCGAAGGAGATTATGATGATTTAGAGGGTCGTTGCAGATGAAGAGGGAAAGAGGGTTAGGGTTAGTGAGAGGAAAAGAGGAAGGCGAGATTGTGAGAGGGAGAAAATGAGGAAATGGTTCCTCTTGGCTGGGCTTGTAACGCGCGAATGGGCCATGACACTGATCCGGTCCTTCACTCTAACCGGAACAGTTAATTGATTCGATTATTCGTCCATCAAAATATTTAATTAACCACTCCGGTTTGTCCAAAACCTAATCAGCTAACTTGTTCATCTAAGGTTTTTTCTGCTAGTGATTATTGACGTATTTCATATCATTTTGGAGCTGTTTCAAGTCATTTAATTGAATTTGTTTTATGTTATTTATAAAACTCTTCATGTCATTATTACTGACTTCTATATCATTTTTTAGCAAACTTGTATCATTTTGTAATTGTTTCATGTAATTTTTTCATATTCATCAATATATGCCAACTCTTTATATATACCTTATCATAATTACACAAACTAATATCATTTATATAACAATGATATCATTAAATCTCAATTTTTATGCCATTATTCACTAAACTTGTATCATTTATCTATATTCATTATTATTTTTCAACTTATTATGTATCATTATAAGAAAAATGATATAATTATTTCTTACTTTTATGTCATTTTTTCAGCAAATTTATATCATTATTGACTTTTTTTTTCTAAGAATTGAAGGGGGCAAATAATTTTGTGAACATATCTCTTCCTCTCTCTCTCCCCCCTTCTCCAAACTTGAACCCTACCAACTCTTCCCCATGCACCAGCACAACCACACCACTACGACACCACCCCACCAACGAACACCAGCCACCAACGAGCACCAACGAACAATGGCTTTGGCTTGGTTTCGAGATCCGCTGAGCGAGTGCCACCAGCGACCTCTAACAATGGCTTACCAAAAACAATATCGAAATCAATTTCCAAAACTAATTTCGAAATCAATCTCCAAAATTAATTTCGAAATCATTTTCAACACCAATTTTCAAAATCATTTTCGAAAACAAGAAGGATATCAATGGCGGAGGAGGAGAGAGATATTGAGCGACCTCTAACAATGACTTCCAAGTAATCGTCATGGATGTTCAAGTTCATAGCTTCAAATCCGTACATTATCGTGAAATTGTGTGATTTGTCAACAAATTAACTCGATTTCTAATAAATTTCACAATTTCAACAACAAGAGGAGGAGAGAAAGTAGCGATGCCGATCATGCAAGCATTTGAAAAGCTTGAGAAGGTCGTGGCTGCCATGGAATGGGAGAGAGAGGTGGGAGGAGTCAGGAGAGGGCAAGGGAGACGAGGAAGACAGGGAATATGAAATCAGGAGGAATGAATGAGAGAGGAGAAGAAGATAGTGTTTGTTTCACACGTGTGGGTAGCTTGTTACACCATAAGCTATCATGTAATAATTACACCCAATACTTTTCCTTTAGTTCAATTCAACATAAAAGAATAGTTGTTTCGCAATTTGTATCTCCTAATGATAGTTTTCAGAATACTTTATTGCTTACATGATTTGGGTGCCAATACTAATTTAACAGCAAGAATTCATTGATTATTTTTGCACAACATATAAATGAGAAGATGGAAAGCTTTCGTATTCAAATGGTGTGTTCATGGCGAAATTTCAGCCTCCTTCTAGGTCTTCTAAATCAATAAAATTTATGATTCATGTAGTGAAAAAGAATCAAATGTGAGTTCAAGAAGAAGAAGAAAATCTAATCAAGGTGAAGATCAAAACCTTAAATTTGATTGCCTTCTTTTAATGGTATTGTAGATCCTAAACAGTACTTAAGTTGGAAAAGGACAATGAAAAGCTATTTTGAATATAAGGATCATGATAATCATAATATGTGCAAATTGTTGTTTTAAAACTAACAAAATATGCACTATCGTGCTATGAGAATTTGAAGGCAAAAGAAGATGAAAGAAACGAAAAGATTAAGTCTTGGGATAAACTAAAGAAACATCTTAAAAGACAGTTTTTTCCCATTGATTATAAACGAGAAGCCTATTTAGAGATGTAATATTTCCAACAAGATAATCTTGGCATTGATGAATGTGTAACAATTTGAGTAACTTTCCATCACTAGTGGATAAACGCTCCGATTTCATATAAAATGCAGCATTTGAGCCACAAAATTTCTCAACAAAGAAAAGATGAATACAAAGGGCCGAAGGGGCCCCGATTGTTAAAAAGAAAAACATTTGACAAATATGCTCCGTATCTCAGCCAAGTTCATACTGCGTGGGCCATGTTTCGCTGAGTAGTGTTCTCTCTTGAAGAGAAAAGAAAGCTTGATGCTTCTCTTAAGTGGCCAGGTTTTGCTAAGTAGTGTTGATAATCACTCATTAGTCATTACTCTATATTACATAGAATTCAAAAGAAGAATGAAGACCCGGGAGTGAAGAAGGGTCGTGACGCTTGTAATGCTCTTACATTGAGTGTGCGATCATGACAGGAATCAAGGATGAAGCCTCGGCTAATTCCGTGCCAACATCTGCAGCGAAAAAAACATAGCGGATGTCTCAGATTTTAAGGCTCTGTTTGGTTTGATGTAAAATATTTACCATAAAAAATAGTTTTGTAATCATTGCAAGCCACATACGATATGGATTGTCTTTGAATTTTATTTATAATCATTGCAAGACATATGACCAAAGGAAACAGCCTTTTTAAAAATTTTAAAGAAATTTTCGTCCATTTGACGGAGTGAGTGTCATACTGGCATAAATACCTTCTCCCCCTTATTTCTACCTGAATGACCACAACTTTTCGATGATTCAATTTCCTACATGCTTAACTACTAACCTAGTACCGTTACACAAAACAGGCGTTTGGTCAATATTCTTCGGTGGTATCACCAGTGTACCAACCTTTAGTTTTATATTGTGATTTGATAGACCGGAACATCTAATGGTATATTGGATTTTCGTGGAGTACATTTCATGCACTCTTAATTTATTCTCTTCCTTGGAAATTGCATCTAAACTCAAGTATATTATTTCTTCCCCTTGCACTTCGGATAATATAGGATCATTACTCACCATCTCTACTTATACGTGTCGTTAAGCGTACAAATTTTAAAAACCTAATCTAATCCCTCAAAAACATAAATAAGTAGCAATAGGTAAGAAATGATTGTTCCCACGAGGAGATAAAAACATTTTTAATTCAAAGTTTAACTAATTCTTCTTACTTCTAAAGTGTTAGGCAATATTTACCAATATAAATATTCACATTGTTTTTTTGGGGGGGGGGTATAAGATGATATTAAAAATCTAATAGATAAGAATTAAACTATCCTATTATTTACAACTGATGACAAGCAACCCATTTTCAACCCCGTAAAGTTTTAGAGATTTTTAAACTTCTAACCATATTATACTTTGGATTTCACAAATCTAAGATTGATTAGATAAATTAATTATAGGAATTCAAGTAACCGAACTCCCCTATACTTTTTGAATTCTTTCAGGCTCCAAAACATGATTCGCATCAGGAATATATCATTTAAGTTGAGAATACTTTTAATCAACATTGAACTAAGCCAAACATCGCTTCTAAACTAATCTAATCATCACAAGTTTTTCGCTACTTACAATGATTAAACTAGAAGTATTATAGAAATAAAAGTACGTCATCAATCCCTAGCTAAGTTAAACATATAATGTCTTTATGTTTAACTAAGTAGTCCAAGTTATATTCTAGCTTGAAAACCATCTTTGCAGGCCTAAATTAAACTAGTTGCTATATAATTTAGACTAAGTTGAACCATATAACTAGCAAACATTATACATAATAAGATAGCAAATTAGGCATAACATTGAAATCTTAAAATTACAAACAAATATAACTCTGAGTATCTAATAATAAACAATCTTGAATTCCAAGTAAAATTCAACAATACAATCCAAACAACATCAACTCAAACTAACTATGAAATTTAAAAGTATAATCGGGAGATATCGAAACCGATTTGAAAGTACAAGAGAAAGAGAAAACTTATGTAATTCGCTCAGAAATTCACCGTTGAATTTTGGATTTTGCACCTACATCCAAGCTTTATTCTCACCCTGCTCAGTTGTGTGCTAAGACTCCTTCCCAAAGGTTGTCTTCCCGTTGAACTCACGCACCTCCAAATGTGACTCGGAAATCTCACTCAATTTCTCTAATTTTCTCTCAATGTAGCTGTGGGAATTGTATGCATACTATTTTTCGGAGCCTTAATTAGGTATTTATACCCAATTCCACCGTCCAAATGAATATTTTAGAACCAATTAGGGAAGAGAATTGGCCCCCAATAATTCAGTCCTAAAAACCGACTTCTCCTTCTTCTCGCGGCGCCGAATTGTGGCTCTATCATGTGATTGGAGGAGAGAGATGCAATTTGCAGGTGCTTTGTGATTGATGGAGATGATAGTGGTGATGAAAGAGTGGCGGTGAAGATAAGAGGACCAACATTGGTGCTTTCCAAGTTGCTCTCCAAGGAGAGAGAAAATGGAGAGCCAACTCTACCCCAACATTGGTGCTCTCGAGGTGCTCTCCGTTTGCTCTCCATGGAGAGAACTTGGAGAAATGCTCTCCCCCAAGAGCATTTGGAGAGCATCCTCTTGGTACATCAATATGACACATGTCATTGATGATTATTTATTTTCCTTTTTTTTGCTTTTTGATTTTTGGAAAAAATAAATTATGAATTGGAGAGCTCATTGGAGAGCAATACCAATGTTAGCAATTTTTGAAGGGGTGCTCTTGAGGAGAGAGAAAGTAAAAGATGGGTTGGAGGATAATGTTGGAGAACTATACCAATGTTGGTGCTCGAGGATGAAGAAGAGCTGCGTGGTTATGTTTTTTTTTTCTTTCTTTGCCTCCCACGTTTTCCTCTTATTCTTTGTCCGGTCTTTTTCCTCTTTTTGTTTTCTTTCTTCTTTTTCCTTTTCTCTTTTTTTTTTTGGAAATTCTCATTGGTAGCCATCAATTTTTCAATTTTCTCATTGGTAGCCATCTATTTTTATAATTATAAAAATAGCCCTAGATTACTGATAATCTTACATCTGTAACCTATATGAATTAGTGGCGGTTAAGTAGACGTTAATTGTTGTTTTTCTTGCTAACCATGGTTTACCTTTCTAATTTCCCTCTCTTTCCATTCATTTTTCCCGCTAAAACCTAAACCCTAAACTGTTTTAAAAAAAATGGCTGTGTAACAAGTCCAGATGTAGTTTCCTATATATGCATTAACATAGCTGCACATATGGTATGGTGCATGCCATCTATATTTGTCATCCGTACTCCCACTTCTACATCACCATGAGTAAGGATCTGATTGTTAGGGAATTCAATGCAGAAACTGATATTGAAATGTGGAGTGAAAAGAATTCCACCATAGGTTCTAATAAGAATGTCTCTATATTCTGTGATATTACGGGTGACCCTTTATGTAGGATCAGATTCTATCCTGTTCATGTAATGTTGGTATGTGGGGCTGATTTAATTTTGTTAAATTAAAATCACTCCATGCCTCCTGTTCTTTAAATTTTAGCTGTATGATTTTGTTGTTGGGTTCCTATATACTATATTTACTATCATATCCTCCCTAGAAGGTTTGGTACTTTCCTATATATTTGATTATGTATAGACGAGTTAAGTGATAGATGTGCTTTGGTACCTAAAGATCGCAGAGATGGGAAACCATGAGGAGATGGGTAAGATTGAGGAGATGCACATGCGAGTCATTGAAGTACTTCGATGTCAAAATTTCTAGATCGAAAAACAACCCACAAATTATGCTCTAAAGTCGTATGATTGCAGTATGAAGCAAGATGAGAGAAAATTAAAATGATTTTAAATGAGGGACTCAAACAGTTTGGGTGATGCAGTCGGGAACAACAGAGTAAGGAAGAAGAAGTGGAAGTGTTTAATTTGATTGACCATACTTTAATCACTCTGGTTAGGTTAAGTTAGGTCGAATAGGTTCCAAATATTCAGTCATGTTTCTGCTCAACCTAAATGCTCGAGGTTTCAAAGTTTATCTCCATAGTTCCAACTTACTTTGCAAGTCTTCTCTTGTTTCATCGATTTACACAATATCATATGCAAACATCATGCACAAAGGTATATCGTCTTGAATTAACCTTGTGAATTCGTCCATGACCATAACAAAAAGAAACGGGTAAAGTGTGGAACCTTGGTGAATTCTAATCGTAATAAGGAACTCCTCGGTCTTTTTAACACTAGTTCGCACACTTGTGCTAGCTCCCTCATACTATCCTTAATGATATCAATATATTTCAGCTAAATTCCTTTCCTATTAAAAGCCCACCAAAGAATTTTCCTCGTTACATTATCATACCTCTAAATCAATGAAAATCATATGTAAATCCTTCTTCTTACCTCGATATTTCTCCATTAATCGCCTTATAATATGAATCACCTATATAGTCTATCTCCCGGGAATAAATCCAAACTGATTCTCCAAGATCTTGACACTTCTCCTTAATCTTTGCTCAATAACTCGCTCCCAAAGATTTATAGTATGGCACATTAATTTGATCCGTCGATAGTTGGCATAATCTTGGACGTCACCCTTGTTCTTGTACAAGTGGAAAATAGTACTTTTCCTTCACTCTAATGGCGTCCCCCAAATCATGTTGAAATGAGTTGTTAACCATTCGACCCATCTCTCTTCCCAATGCATCTCCAAACTTCAACAGGTATGCATCGGGCCCCACTACCCTCTTTAATCCCATTTTTTTCAATGCCATTTTGACTTCTCCCTTTTAAATTCTTCGCATAAACTCTCGGTTAACCATATCCCGATGGATACTTGTATCTCCAATATCGTGCCCTTGAACTCCATTGAATAGGCTATCAAAGTAGGACCTTCATCTATCCTTTATTTCCTTATCTCTCACCAAAACTTTTTGGTCGACATCCTTCACACACTTAAATTCTTCTAATGTCTCGCATCTTTCTATCAGTCATTCGAGCAAGTCTATATATGTCCTTTTCCCCATCTTTTGTATCCAATCTTGCATTAAGGTCCTGATTCACCTGTCCAGCCTCTTTTACGGCCTTCTTTGCTTCCCTTTTAGCCTCCTTGTACTTTACATAGTTCTCAGCTCTTTTATTGCATTCTCGTTTGCTCTTTATCGCTTGTCACACATCTTCGTTCCACCATGATGTGTCCTTACATGGTGGCGTGCTTTCTTTAGATTGTATTAGGGACTCTTTCGCCACTTCCTTTATGTTGTGCCATTTTTGTCCACACTGAGCCTATATCAAAATCCATATCACCGACCCAAATACCTTCACTCGCCATCTTTTCTACAAATTTTTGTTGGTGCTCACCTTGAAGTTTCCATTACTTGATCTTAGGCTCCACTAGTGGTCTTCTCTTCCTTATATAACTCCTACCTCCAAAATCAAGTATTCAAGTACCACAAGTCTATGTTGGGTTGATGTACTCTCACCCGGGATCACCGTACAATTAATGTAGCACTTTCTCAAAGCATTCCTTACTAAAAAGAAGTCAATTTGACTCACATTACCTCCACTCGTACAGATGACTAGGTGAAAGTGTCTTTTCTCGAACCAAGCGTTCATTATACCATATGCCAATGCAAAAAACAAAATAACATTTCCCAATTCATTCTTATCCCCATAACAAAAACCACCATGAATGCTTTCAAATTCATCGTGACTCGAACCTACATGTCCATTGAGATCCCCACAAATGATCAATTTATCCCTTCTAGGGACGTGCACCACTTCCTCTAAATCCTCCCAAAAGTATAGTCTAATTGAAGTTTCTAGTCCTATTTGTGGTGCATAGGCACTCATAATAGTTACAACTTCATCCCTATCGCAAGATTAATACTCATAATTCGATCACTCTTCCGAGACACTTCCACTATAGCATCAATATATTCTCGATCAATAACCTCATTCCTACCCTTATCTTTTCCTGAGTACCAAAGCTTATAACCTCATGTAGCTATTTCTATTGCATGTTTCTGACCCACTTGGTCTCTTGCTAACACAATATGTTAATTATCCTTATCATCATAACCTCTACTAATTATGCTGATTTGCCTATCAAAGAACCAATGTTCTAAGTCCCAAAATGCATGCTACTACCCTTACTCTTACCACAAAACCTAGGATATTTAACACCACCCTCAGGTGGTCTGCCGCTTCTAGATGATGACATAGCAAACCTTGCATATTTTCCACTACACATGGGCCTAGGAACTGCAGTGTACCACCATAATATTTGACACCACCTCCAGGCGTAGGGGTGGCGCGCCTCTTATGGGCGACGACCTAGCAACCCTTGCATATTTTCCACAACCCAGGCTTAAGAGGTGTAGCGCATCGTTGAGAAGGGGACACCGCAGTCCTACTGCAACTCTCCTCCTTTATGCTGGCTTGAGACCGACAGTGAATGCCATATAAGTGACACTCAGAGCGGAGTTAAGTCAAATAACTTACATATCATTTAAAAATTAGTTATGATAGAGGTAATGATAAAAATTTTACGACTTAGTATTGATCAACGGGTTGCAACACGAAATATCACATCCTTAGTTTACGCCACCATTTACAATACAAAGTTAATCATTACTTCATTTTTCGGCAAGTAAAATAGAATATATATACACCAAAAAATGGGAAATACAAACACCGACCAAGATAACAAAACAAATAACCAAAAAACTAATAGCCTTATCCCAACAACCTATAATCAGGGACAGTAAGGAAAAAACTTCCTATGTACCATAAAAAGGGACAGAACAAGACCACACAGCCTACATCTTGAACGAAGAAAAAGTGTACAAGCTATAAAATAATCCAGCAATAGGAACTGAACCGAGCACAAACTAACCAGACTATAATTGAATTCACTCTCTATCACTCAATTTACAACTACAAGCTACTCTAAATAATATATTCTTAACTAACTGGGCAAAAGAAAGTAACTTGTTGGAGAAAGTCTTTGAATTCCTCTGAATCTATATTCCATATGGAGCTTCAGTGAAACGAATCACATAAAGGCAAGCAGAAGGCTTTTTTTTGTGAGCTAACATATAAGCAAATCTGACTTCCTGGTCGAAATTTCCCTGAATTCTGTTAGCTTTTAGATCCCTTTGTAAATCCATCTAGACATCGGCATAATAAGTACAAGTGAAAAACAGATGCTGCAGTTTCTTAAACTCAGTTCCACATATCACACGAACTGGATTACATGGTATTCTTTATTGATTAAGCCTATATTTTGTGCTGAGCCTATTTTTGCAAAGCTAACCAAAGAAGAAATCTGCTTTTGGGTGTGGACTGTGGCTTTGTTATTACAAATTAATCTTTTTATTGCACTTTCTCATCTATTTCATGTAGAAGTAAGTTTGTTTTCCTGATGGAGAACTTTTGATTGTCTAAACAAGAGTTCCACCCTCCAATCTCATTCAAAAGCTCCTAGCTTCTAAAATCTTCCATAAGCAATATCCTTCCTTTTAATGTAATAAGCATGCACCCAAAGCATATCCCTCTTAAAGGAAATAGCCCACAATAGCTTGAGGATTGCAGCTTTATTCTACACCTCCATATTAACAATATTCCACCCTCAAAAAGCCTTTGGTTGCTGAATGTTTATCCATGCCACTAGAGCTTTCTTGGACTCATTAGTAATACCAGACCAGACAAAGTTTCTACATATACTTTCAACAATCTTTATCAACTTTTTGGGCAAAGGAAAAATGTGAGCCCGATAGTTTTGCATACTAATGAGGATGCTTTGAATAAGCTGTAACCTGCCTGCGTATGAGAGAAAGTGAGCCATCCACCCTTGAGCTCTATTAGTGCTCTTCTGAATAGGAAGCTTACATTGAGAAGAATCAAGCTTTTTGGAAGAGAAGAGAATACCCAAATAAGTTAAAAGGCATAGTACCAATAGACATAAGAACCACATTGCATCATTTTTGTTTTCGTTCATATTGTAGACCCTTAAAATGTTGTTATTGCTTATAAATTTCAATCTTTCTTTAGCATTTAGTATTATAGGCCCATCTGTATCCTCTTTCATTATCAATTTTAATATTTGTATATTGTTGAACTGCATAAGGAATCAGAAAAAATGATAAATTGAACTGCTTATAAAATGTTATTACTGCTCAAAAAATGTTAGCTAACCAATTCGCGGCTCAGTTAGCTTCTCTATAGCAATGTGAAATTGTGACTTTCAAAGTCTTGCATTTCTTAATTATATGATGGTAAGGACAGGAGGATGTCATAGTCTCAACAAGACAATGAGCCACGACCTCCGAGTATACTGTCAACTGGACTCTTTTATGACCCACACTCCAAGCAATGGCTACACCACGTAAGACCATTAAGAGTTGCACCTAAGTTCATGAGCAAGAACCACAATAAGTAGCAAACATCTCATGAATTTATCTTATGTAGCCACACATTCTACCTCTTGCTCCCACTGCACTGGGGTTACCACGTGATGCCCCCTCCGTACTAAGCCTCATCCAACCTTCTCTAGGATACAACCACTGCATCATATCGCTGCATATCTCCTCGCTCCATATTTCCTTTGTCTTCTCAGCATCAAATTTCCTCGCTCTTAGAAATCTGTTCAATGAAGATAAGATCATGCTTAGACTAGCAACAGGGGTATTAATGCCCTGCTATCTATAAAGAAGCTCAAATCGCAATGAGATAATCCTTTATTACCATGATCATTTAGCTCCAATATATATGGAGTGACCTAAGGTTAATCAGAACCACGACTAAGAACTCTACATGTGAGACACCTGTCATGTTAGTCTATGGAACTGAGGCTGTCTTGCCTATTGAGATTGAAGAACCTACCCTAAGAGTCAGGCTGTACACAGAAGAGGCCAACTGGGCCGCCTTGCGCACTGCCTTGGACCAGGTACTAGAGGTAGGGGACAATGCACTATTAAGAATGCAATTGTACAAGCCGCGAATGACTTGGGATTTTAACAAGAGAGTCGCTAGGCAACCATTGAAAGTAGGGGATTTGGTTCTCAGGAAGATGGAAGTCGTAGGACGAGCTAAAGAACTGGGAAAGTTGGCACCAAATTGGGAAGGTCCCTATCTGATTGTCCAACAAGTAAGAAGTGGAACTTTTCATCTCCAAGATATGGATGGACGACCAATACAGCGCAACTGGAATTCAGACACTCTGAAGAAGTATCATGTCTGACCAAATCCATACTCAACAATGCTAGTAGTCTGTAATCAAAAAAAGTGCCACGACACAAAAAGATAATTTAAAATGTATACATGTACCCTGGTAGTTCGCCAAGCAAAATTCATAATAATACACTTTCTACTTTCTCCCTACACTCGTCATTGTTTCATTATTTTACTTAAGTCCTTCACTTTGGGGCATTTTTTTTACCACAAGTTAGCCAGTGGTCTTATAAGTGGCATTAACTTAGATAAAAATTAAAGAAACCAATAACGACCAAAATCAAGCTAAAAGAATGAGTCACCCCAACAATGGATAATCATTCTTCTGACGCACATTGCTTCCTCAAGGAGGCCGGCCAAAAAACTAATAAACCTTATGAAAGGTAGATTGCACACATGGTCAGCCAAACTGTAAGATTCTCTAGTAAGGGAAACATTATGGTCTCCTTAATGAAGCTGGCCAGAAATAAGTACATCTTAGTATAGGTGTCTTACTGTCAAAAAAGGTCAACCAAGTAGTAATAGCCCTAGTAAGGGAACCGTTGCTATAAGACAAACACTACCTTCTGAAGGAACCCGGCCAGGAAATGATGTGCTTTTACAAGCAATCATATCCAGCAAGGTCGACAAGTGTGTCTATAACTATCCAGCCTTGTCTGAAACGAGTCCTAAAAGAAGTTCGGCCTAAACTGACCGGTTACCTTCTTGGAACAATACTCGTCTAGAAAGTAAGAATGAGATCAGTCCCAAGAAGGGGGGAATTAACCAAGCCTTAGAACTTCTAAAACACTCATATTCGATGAGTTCCTTTTGACTTAGGCATATTTGTTTAAAGTCCAATAATCATCCAGAATATAGGACGAGTCCTATTGAACTTGTGCATATTTGTTCAAAGTTGAATAATCGTCCAGAATATAGGACAAGTTTCTTTTGAACTTGTGCATATCTTTTTAAGTTGAATAATCGTCCAGAATATAGGACGAGTTCCTTTCTACTTGGGCATATTTGTTTAAAGTCCAATAATCGTCTAGAATATAGGACGCGTTTTATTGAACTTGTGCATATTTGTTCAAAGTTGAATAATCGTCCAGAATATAAGACGAGTTTCTTTTGCACTTGGCATATTTTTTAAGGTTCATTAATTGACCAGTTTTTAGGACGAGCTCTTTTTAACTTGGTATATTTAGTCAAGATAAAGTAATCGTCCATAATTTCAGCAAATGCTGACGGATAGTCCGAAGACAAATATTGTTAGATGAATTAAGTTGGACGAGAGTAATTATATAATAAAAAGATCTTCATTGACGAAAAAGCATGGGTTACAAATTAATCTACAAAAAAATCAAAACAAAAGAAGACCGAGCTACAGGAATGTTAATCGGCTAAGATACAACAAACAACACTAGCTTGTATTCCATTCAGCAGGAGTATCTTTGCCGACGATAGGGTCTTCGGAGACATGTTGGTTGTCCTTAGTAGTTTCTTCTTGGAAGTCCTCAGGATATACTTCTTCATTATCTCCTTCTTCATCAGAATCGACGAAGGTAGGGGGAATGCGACCATCAATCTGGTCCCTGTGCACGTCTTCCTGAAAGATCAGACGGCGCTCAAACCGGTCAACGTTCTCAGGCTCGGCCAGCATTTCGAAAGCCTTTAAGGCCTAGCCCTTGGAGGTTTCGACTACATTGACCAGGGCCTCCTTTGCATTAGCAAATGATTGGTCTGACTCTGCTCTCAGATGATCATTGTCCTCACTTAGTGTGAGGTTATCCTTTCTTAGCTTGGCAGTAGCTAAGATTGTAGCATTTCTCTCCCCCTTTAGTTCGGCCCACACAGTATTCATGGCTAGCTGCCATTCAGTCTTTTCATTCAGTAGATCATTGATTTTGATGAGGTACTACTGGCTACTGGCCTCTAGTGTAGCCATAAGTTTTTCCCAAGATTCTTGGGATTGACGATGAAGGGTCTCCATCATCTGACAATCACACATGGCCTTGTCCCCGGCCTCTGTAGCTTTGTGGACGAGCTGCTTATTTTCTCATCTAAGCTCCCTCACCCAGTCTTCAGTGACTATGTTGCGAGCCAAATGCAAGATGGATAGAGAGTAAATACATAGTTATTGGAAAATTGCAAATCGAAAATATTACAAGTAGCAAAACGAAAATAGCAAAGAGACTTACCTCAGTAGCAAGTTGAGACATGTAGCCAACATGCCCAGATGATGCACCCCTCAAGCCATGTAGGACTTGGCGTAGCATTTAAAAAGCTCCTGCTTGAGTCTGTCCCTCTCGGCCTTAGAGATTTTGGCAAATGCCAGAGAGGACTCATCGTCCGAGTCAGCGGCAAGAACGGCTGGCTCTATAGACTATAGAGGGGCCCTTGTCCTTATCAGAAAAGTTTGATGGGTCAGTTCTCTTTACGGGAAGAACGACTCCAAGTCTGTTGGACGGACTCAGCGGACGTCCACCAACTCGTAGTGTGCGAACTACATTTGAGTAGTATGACTCACTCGAAGATAAGGACGCTGATCGGTATGATGGTGGCATCTGAGCCACCAACTGAGCAACCGGCCCGTTGAAGGTCAATCCTTCCTTATCAGATGCGTTCACCTGAATCTCCATAATCCCAGCCATTTTAGGCTGGTTTTCAGTTTGATCAGCCGCGTCCGACTGATTCACAGGGGGAAGGGTGGAGAGTCCCTCCTCTCCTAAAAGGGGAGCAATGGTGGATGAGTCATCCATCTTCAAGGACTTACGCACTAGAAGCGGGCGAGACTCATCCCCCGTCCTCTGACTGACAGCGGTTGCCTTGTGAACGAACGTGCGTTCACCCTTCTTCTTGGCTGTAAAGCCTTTGGATTTTTTGGGCGGGGGATGTTCCCGACTGTTGATGGCCTTTTCTTGGACTTTCCCAGCTGCCGTCTTTGAAGTTGGAGCATTCTTCTGCGAAAAGAAAAATTAACAAGTCAGAAAAAAGCTCATCTAAAGAGAATGATGATAAAAATTGAAAACTTGGACGCAGCCTACTTGCTAAAGGAAGCCGGCCAAAATTAACCATTAACTTTCAGAATAAGGCCATTCGCTGAAAGAAAGCCGGGCAAGTACAGCCGCCTTCCTTCTACGAAGGATCTTCACCCAAAAGGCATTACAAAACCTTGGACGAGGTCGCCAAAGAAGGCCTTCGTCCAAGAAGGAGGTCAATGGAACCGCAGATGTTGGATGAGGACCATTCGCTGACGGAAGCCGTCCAAGTGCAGCCGCTTTCCTTCTACGATGGACCCCCGTCCACAAAATATTACAAACGAAGATCCTTAATAACGTCCAAACTCAGACGTTCTCCTTCTTTGAAGGATCTTCGTCAAGATAATGTAGACGACTAATATACCTAGAAGGAGAACCAAGGTTAGCTGCTTTCCTTCTAGGATGGATTCTCATCCAAACTCTTTAGGATGAACGTATGAGTATTAATAAAAAAAAAAAAAAAAGAGGAAGAAATTTTTACCAAAGTATCAGCCATTTTCTTGGGCCATGATCTAACAAGCTCTTTCCAAAGGTTTTCACTGAACTTTGACATACGCATGTCTCCCATGTGAGATTTCCTTAGAAGTGCTCTGACTGCCTCTACAAAGAAAAGTCAAAATAGTTTGTAAAATGCATACATTGAACGATACATCTTACTTAGAGTTTTTGAGGCTATACCTTTATTTTCGGTAAACCGCAAACTAGCGGTGACCAAGAAGTTGTCCTCAAAGAACATTGCTTTGAAGGGGATCCAGTTAGCTGGCCCTTTCAAAGTTGGACGATTTGGTTTGGAGTACTCAGCTATTCTGAAGTACTCCAACACTTGATCGTCGTACTTACCCTCCATTTCCAGGAAGGGTGCTCCTCGTCTGGTATTCATTACTTCACGGCTACGAAAGCGATACCCCTTAGCTATGTCTTCATTAGGAACCCCAACGAAGATAAAGTCCGGATTCCAGTTGTGCATCTTTGAGGGTTTATCCCAAAGTGATAAAACCAACACGATTATAGATGCTGAACCATGACCTGTGAGTAAAGGTTGTCAAAGAGAGGGTTAAGTCGCGCAACTCGCAGACGGCAATGTATGTTAGGATGTTATGCCAGGCATTCGACACTAGTTGGTTATGGCCGATGTTGTAATGCCTTAGCACAATATCAATGAAGTCATGAAGAGGAAATCTCATACCAGCGTGTAAAGCCTGTTTGTAGACAGCAAAGTGACCCCGAGGAGCACTTAGGATAGTGGCCTTCTTGTCAGGGATTGCAAAGGTATAGCCCGGAATCGGACGAGGTCGTAGAGGGCTCGTCAGATTCTTCAGGGGAGCTAGACTCACCCTCATTAATATCTTGGTCAGCATCTTCCATCTCAACATCCATTCCAGCAGGGCTAGCCTCTGGGTTTATTTGTTCGGAATTCTCCTCCCTACTGTTACCAGGGGAAGAAAGCTCTGCCGCTGGTTGAGCACTATGAGTTTCCATTATTTCTTTTGGAACCTGTCCAATAGAGTCCTCCATTTCAGAGCTGGGGGGAGTACTAATCCTTATTTTAGACGGGCCGTTTGCTGGACAAATGCCAGATTACCCAGCACAGGTAAAGACTGGGTCGTCAGACATTGTCGGCCAAAACCATAAAAATGATATACATGACCAGGCAGAATAGGCCCAACCCTAGATTGTGCCGAAGAAAAAAAAAACTATCGGTTCTAGTGTCAAGGCAAACTCTTGAACGGCCGGGATTATTTGACGAAGAGGAGGAATTCATTTTCTTAATATTTTAATAAAAAATAAAGAATAAGGAGAACAAGGAAGAAAGAAGGAGATAACTGACGAGTGCTTGGATGTTCGGGGAAGAAAACAAAGTCTGGACGAGCACACTTTCTCTCTAGAATATCAGGAAAGTTGCAGTGTCTCTCTCTCTCTCTCTCTAGAAAAAGCTCTCAAGATGTGAAATGATTTCAGAAAGGACAAAAGAACATATTTATAGGTGGTGAAAAAACCTCCTGAACCGTTTAAAAGCAACCGGTAACTTCAAAAAAATTGGTGCTTCTTTAGTCTTTTGAAAATGAGGTAACGTCTTCTGGTAAAAGGGCCTTAACCGTCTGTGCCAACAGTAGAATTCCCTTTTAGGGATAAATGTTGTACCTAAAAATGAAGGGCTCACAAAAAGACACGTGGACCAATTAGAAGCGTGATTCTGCAACCTTGAGAATATTGTTTGATTTGATCGATATTTAGAAGTGTGGTACCCAATTTTTGACTGTCTTTGTTGCAACCTAAAAATGAAGGGCTCACAAGAGACACGTGGACCAATTAGAAGCGTCCATGTGTCCTAGAAGAAAGAGGAGATTGGCATTTTTAAGGGTTTTTACTGATTAAAGGATAAAAGCCCACTTTTGGCTTGAAGGTATATTCAGGGCCCAACTCCCAAAAAAGGCTGCATATGATTGACTTATGTTCAGCCACTAATCATTGCATGCCACATGTCACGATATGATTGCTTAGACAATCAGGTGCCTTATTTTAGGGTCACATCAAATGGCAACTTTCAGATACGAAACACTATAAATAGTCTCCTTAAAATCAGGTAAAAGGTAGCTCATTAAACAGTGTGACATTACTCTGTTAAAATATTTTTTCACTTTATCTCTCTATCCATACTCTCTTTTTCCATACATGATTACTAACTTAAGCTTCGAAGGGTTCCTTTTCTGCAGGTTTGGGAATGGAGCCCAGGTTCGGAGTGCAGAGCTTAGGAGTCGTTGCACAAGTCTCCATAAAAGAACTTCTTGAAGGATTGAAGTTGCTTGTCCGACAAGTAGACTAAACAGTCTTAATTACTGTCTAAATCCCACAAAAGTCTCTCATTGGACTATAATTTTTAAAAATCTTTGAGGTCGCTACCCTATTAATGTCTGAATAGGGACTCTTTCGCCACTTCCTTTATGCTGTGCCATTTTTGTCCAGATTAAGCCTATATCCAAAATCCATATCAACGGCCCAAATACCGTCACTCACCATCTTTTCTACAAATTTTTGGTGGTGTTCACCTTGAATTTTCCATTACTTGATCTTAGGCTCCACTAGTGGTCTTCTCATCCTTATATAACTCCTACCTCCAAAATCAAGTATACAAGTACCACAAGTCTATGTTTGGTTGATGTACTCTCACCCGGGATCACTATACAATTAATGTAGCACTTTCTCAAATCATTTCTTACTAAAAAGAAGTCGATTTGACTTACATTGCCTCCACTCGTACATATCACTAGGTCAGAGTGTCTTTTCTCGAACCAAACATTCATTATAACCAAGTCATATGCCAATGCAAAATCCAAAATAACATTTCCCAATTCATTCTTATCCCCATAACAAAAACCATCATGAATGCTAAAAAAATTATCGCGAGTCAAACCTACATGATCGTTGAGATCCCCACAAATGATCAATTTATCCCTTCTAGGGACGTGCACCACTTCCTCTAAATCCTCTGAAAAGTATTGTCTAATTGAAGTTTCTAGTCCTATTTGTGGTGCATAGGCACTCATAATAGTTACAACTTCATCCCTATCGCAAGATTAATACTAATAATTAGATCACTCTTCCGAGACACTTCCACTATATCACCAATATATTCTCGATCAATAAGGATACTGACCTCATTCCTACCCTTATCTTTTCCTGAGTACCAAAGCTTATAACCTCATGTAGCTATTTCTATTGCCTGTTTCTGACCCACTTAGTCTCTTGCTAACAAAATAAGTTAATTCTCCTCCTCATCATAACCTCTACTAATTCTACTGATTTCCCTGTCAAAGAGCCAATGTTCCAAGTCCCAAAATGCATGCTACTACCCTTACTCTTACCACAAAACCTAGGATATTTAACACCACCCCCAGGTGGCCTGTCGCTTTCGGATGACAACCTAGCAAACCTTGTATATATTCCACTACACACGGGGCTAAGAAGTGCAGTGTACCGCCAGATATTTGACACCACCTCCAGGTGTAGGGGTGGCATGCCTCTTATGGGCAACGACCTAGCAACCCTTGCACATTTTCCACAATCCGGGCTTAAGACGTGTAGCGCATCGTTGAGGAGGGGACACCACAATCCTACTGCAACTCTCCTCGTTTATGCTGGCTTGAGACCGACAGTGAATGCCATATAAGTGACATTCAGAGCGGAGTTAAGTCAAACAACTTACATATCATTTAAAAATTAGTTATGATTGAGGTAATGATCAAAATTTTACGACTTAGTATTGATCAATGGGTTGCAACACACATCCTTAGTTTATGTTACCATTTATAATACAAAGTTAATCATTACTTCATTTTTTGGCAAGTAAAATAGAATATATGTACACCAAAAAATGGGAAATACAAACACCGACCAAGACAGCAAAACAAGCAACCAAAAAACTAATAGCCTTATTCCAACTACCTACAATCAGGGTAGGAAGGAAAATTTTTTCTGTGTACCATAAAAAAGGGACAGAACAAGACCACACAGCCTACATCTTGAACAAGGAAAAAGCGTACAAGCTATAAAATAATCCAGCAATAGGAACTGCACCGAGCACAAACTAACCAGACTATAATAGAATTAACTCTCTCTCTATCACTCAATTTACAACTACAAGCTACTCTAAACAAGATTTTCCTAACTAACTGAGCTTCAGTGAAACGAATCACATAAAGGCGAGCTGAAGGCTTTTTTTTTGTGAGCTAACATACAAGCAAATCTGACTTCCTGGTCGATATTTCCCTGAATTCTGTTAACTTTTAGATCGCTTTGTAAATCCATCTAGACATCAGCAAAATAAGTACAAGTGAAAAACAAATGCTGCAGTTTCTTAAACTCAGTTCCACATATCACACATACTGGATTACATGGTATTCCTTATTGATTAAGCCTATATTTTGTGCTGAGCCTATTTTTGCAAGCTAACCAAAGAAAAAAAATCTGCTTTTGGGTGTGGGCTGTAGCTTTGTTATTACAAATCAATCTTGTTTATTGCACTTTCTCAGCTATTTCATGTAGAAGTAAGTTTATTTTCCTGATGGAGAACTTTTGATTGTGCAAACAAGAGTTCCACCCTCAAATCTCATTCAACAAGCTAATAGTTTCTAAAATCTTCCATAAGCAATATCCTTCCTTTTAATGTAATAAGCATGCACCCAAAGCATATTCCTCTTAAAGGAAATAGCCCACAATAGCTTGAGGATTGCAGCTTTATTCTAAACCTCCATATTAACAATATTCCACCCTCCAAAAGCCTTTGGTTGCTGATTTTTTACCAATGCCACTAGAGCTTTCTTGGACTCATTAGTAGTACCAGACCACACAAAGTTTCTACATATACTTTCAACAACCTTTATCAACTTTTTGGGCAAAGGAAAAATGTGAGCCCGGTAGTTTTGCATATCACTGAGGATGCTTTGAATAAGCTGTAACCTGCCTACATATGAGAGAAAGTGAGCCATCCACCTTTGAGCTCTACGATTGCTCTTCTCAATAGGAGGCTTACATTGAGAAAAATCAAGCTTTTTGGAAGATAAAAGAATACCCAAATAAGTTGAAAGGCATAGTACCAATAGACATAAGCACCACATTACATCGTCTTTGTTTTCATGTCATATTGTAGACCCTTAAAATGTTGTTATTGCTTATAAATTTCAATCTTTCTTTAGCATTTAGTATTATACGCCCATCTGTATCCTCTTTCATTATAAATTTTAATACTTGTACTATTGTTGAACTGCATAAGGAATCAGAAAAAATGATAAATTAGACTGCTTATAAAATGTTATTACTGCTCAAAAAATGTTAGATAACCAATTCGCGGCTCAGTTAGCTTCTCTATAGCAATGTGAATTGTGACTTTCCGATTGGCACGAAGATTCAAAGTCTTGCATTTCTTAATTATATGATAGTAAGGACATGAGGATGTGATTATCTCAAAAAGACAACGAACCACGACCTCAGAGTCTACTGTAAATTGGACTCTTTTGTGACCCACACTCCAAGCAATGGCTACACCACGCAAGACCGTTAAGAGTTCCACCTAAGTATATGAGCAAGAATGACAATAAGTAGCAAACATCTCATGAATTTATCATATGTAGCCACGCATTATACCTCTTGCTCCCGCTGCACTAGGTTACCACGCGATGCCCCCTCCGTACTAAGCCTCATCCAACCTTCTCTAGGATACAACCACGGCATCATATCACTACATATCTCCTCGCTCCATATTTGCTACATTTCCTTTGTCTCTTCTCATAATCAAATTTCCTTGCTCTTAGAAATATGTTCAATGAAGATAAGATCATGCTTAGACTAGCAACAGGGGTATTAATGCCCTACTATCTATGAAGAAGCTCAAATTGCAATGAGATAGTCCTTTATTACCATGATCATTTAGCTCTAATATATATGCAGTGACCTAAGGTAAATCAGAACCACGGCTAAGAACTCTACATGTGAGACACCTTTCATGTTAGTCTATGGAATTGAGGCTGTCTTGCCATTGAGATTGAAGAACCCACCTTAAGAGTCAGGCTGTACACAGAAGAGGCAAACTAGGCCGCCTTGCGCACTGCCTTGGACTAGGTACCGGAGGTAGGGTGCAATGCACTATTAAGAATGCAATTGTACAAGCTGCGAATGACTCGGGATTTTAACAAGAGAGTCACTATGCAACCATTGAAAGTAGGGGATTTGGTTCTCATGAAGATGGAAGTCGTAGGACGAGCTAAGAAACTGGGAAAGTTGACACCAAATTGGGAAGGTCCCTATATGATTGTCCAAGAAGTAAGAAGTGGAACTTTTCATCTCCAAGATATGGATTGACAACCAGTACAACGCACCTGAAATTCAGACACTCTGAAGAAGTATCACGCCATACCAAATCCATACTCAACAATGCTAGTAGTCTGTAATCACAAAAAGTCCCACGGCACAAAAAGAGAATTTAAAATGTATACATGTACCCTAAAAAGTCGTCTAAAACACTCATATAGGACGAGTTCCTTTTGACTTGGGCATATTTGTTTAAAGTCCAATAATCGTCCAGAATATAGGACGAGTTCTATTGATCTTGTGCATATTTATTCAAAGTTGAATAATCGTCCAGAATATAGGGCAAGTTTCTTTTGAACTCGTGCATATCTTTTTAAGTTGAATAATCGTCCATAATATAGGACGAGTTCCTTTATATTTGGGCATATTTGTTTAAAGTCCAATAATAGTCCAGAATATTGGACGCATTCTATTGAACTTGTGCATATTTGTTCAAAGTTGAATAATTGTCCAGAATATAAGACGAGTTTCTTTTGCACTTGGCATATTTGTTAAGGTTCATTAATTGACCAGTTTTTAGGACGAGCTATTTTTAACTTGGTATATTTAGTCAAGATAAAGTAATAGTCAAGATGAATTAAGTTGGACGACAGTAATTCTATAACAAAAATATCTTCATTGATGAAAAAGCAAGGGTTACAAATGAATCTACAAAAAAAAATCAAAACAAAAGAAGACCGAGCTACAGGAATGATAATTGGCTAAGATACAACAAACAACACTAGCTTGTATTCTATTCAGCAAGCTTTGCCTACGATAGGATCTTCGGAGAGATGTTGGTCGTCCTTAGTAGTCTCTTCTTGGTCATCCTCATGAGATACTTCTTCAATATGTCCTTCTTCGTTAGAATCGATGAAGGTAGGGGGAGTGCGACCATCAATCAGGGCTTTGTGCACGTCTTCCTGAAAGATCAGACGACGCTCAAAGCGGTCGACGTCCTCAGGCTCGGCTAGCATTTTGAAAGCCTTCAAGGCCTAGCCCTTGGAGGTTTCGACTACATTGACCAGGGCCTCCTTTGCATTAGCAAATGATTGGTCTGACTCTGCTCTCAGATGATCATTGTCCTCACTTAGTGTGAGGTTATCCTTTCTTAGCTTGGCAGTAGCCAAGATTGTAGCATTTCTCTCCCTCTTTAGTTCGGCCCACACAGTATTCATGGCTAGCTGCCATTCAGTCTTTTCATTCAGTAGATCATTGATTTTGATGAGGTACTACTGGCTACTGGCCTCTAGTGTAGCCATAAGTTTTTTCCCAGGATTCTCGAGATTGACGATGAAGGGTCTCCATCATCTGACAATCATACATGGCCTTGTCCCCGACCTTTGTAGCATTGTCGACGAGCTGCTTATTTTCTCTTCTAAGCTCCCTCACCCAGTCTTCAATGAGTATGTTGCGAGCCAAAAGCTGGATGGACAGAGAGTAAATACATAATTATTGGACGAATTGTCAAATCGAAAATATTACAAGCAGCGAAACGAAAACAGCAAAGAGACTTACCTCAGCAGCAAGTTGAGACATGTAGCCACATGACCATATGATGCACCCCTCAGGCCCTTGATGTAGGACTTGGGGTAGCATTTAAAAAGCTCCTGCTTGAGCCTGTTGATGTTATGGTTTTATATAGAGTTTTCCCCTACTTATAAGCTAAAAAGGATGTCAATGGTGCTCTTAGGAGTCATTTTGTGCTACCTTTCTCCATCTAGTTGTGGTTTTCTCAACTGTGTCAAATTGCCGGTTTTAGGAAGTTATTTCCCTATTTTCTACTATTGTTTGACCACTACACTGGACTGGAGAGGTTTTAAAGTCCCGAGGATACTTTCCGGGACCCTTGTGCAAAGGAAGAATTGAAGACTTGGCATTTTAAACCAAGAACGAAGAACATATGCCTAAGCCCGATCTGTTCGGGCTGCACACGCCCGATCGGGCGCCCACAAGGGAGACAATCAGCTTTTATTGCGAGCTCGATCGGGCGCTTTCGCCCTGTCGTTAGTTGGTTGCGAAGCCCGATCGGGCGGTTCGGCCCGATTTGATTGGGTGCGTTTGAGCGAAGTTTTGGGCTCGATGCTGATAACTGGTGGGCCGCTCGATTGTATCGGGGGTGTCGGCCCGATTACATCGGGCGATGTCCTTTTTTGAGCGCTGCTGCTAGATTGAGCCCGATTTCATCGGGTATACTTGGCCCGATCGGGCGACTGACCAGACACGCGCATTTAATGATTTTCGGGCTATTTTTTAGAGGACTTTTCCTAGTTGTTTTAGGTTGAGTATAAATAGCAAAATCAGAATATTACTATTCATCTTTGTTTTAGCCATTATTTTTTATTAGTTTTCTCTCAAGAACCTTAGTTTACTACTTTTCATTTTGAATTCAAGATCAAACATTTGGATTGCTTGCAAGTTCAATATAGTTCTTTAATTTGGTAATCTTCTTCATTGTTTTCCCCATTATTGATTGCTTTTTCTATTATTGATTGGATTGATTTCTTAATAATTTGTAATAGTTCAAAGTATGAATTTTTACATGGATTTTGTTATTGTTTTCGCAAGCATGAGTGAGTAATTTTATTTCTAGGATTGTGGGGACCTATGTATGCAATGAAGGATTGGTAGATTAGTATAATTACTCTTTGTTTCAATTGTTTCCTGTGATTGAATCGCTCATGCTAGATCTATGAATTAGGCCTGATTTGTATTTCTATTATCGCAATATTGAAACTGCTTCGAGAGGAGAGATTTCGTATAGGATTTCAATCATTAGGCAAAGTGATCCTTGACCATGCGAGAGCGGCTAGGTGATCTTCGAGGGAGGTAATGTTCGAGAGAAATTACATGTGCCCTAGATAAATTGACTTATTAGGTGGTTATTATTCGTCTCTGATTTCCCGAATTGTATGCATAGTGATCCATAGTCCTAGTTCTTTATTAATTGATTCTTACCTTCATATTTAGTTCTGTCATTTGCTTAGTTCAGTCACACACCCATTTTCATCTGATTTAGTTAGTATAATATTAGAGTTCATATACAATAGTATAACTTTCTGCCTGTGGATTCGATCCTGACTTCCCTGACTACGTGTTAGAGGACCTTAGGTTATTTTTGATAAGGTGATACGACTTTAGCCTGTCAAATTTTGGCGCCGTTGTCGGGGAGACGGTTTATTTTTATTGTGTCTGAATTATAGTATTGCACTAAACTCTACTCCAAAGAACACATGTTCTTTGGAGCATCTCACGTTCGTTTTAGCGTTTTTGGTGTATGAGCATGAAATTGAAATCCCCAAGTCTCATTCCATTTGATCCGGAGATTGAAAAGACCGCTCGTAGACTCAGAAAGAAAACTAAGCAAGCAAAGTTGTCTGCAGAGACACCTTCCCAAAAGACACCTTCTCCACCATCTTCACCACAACAAGAATTCCCCGTCTCACCTATTACTCTTCAAATGGGTGATGAAGTTAAACCAACCTTCAGAGATTATGCACAACCATCTCCTGATAATGTGCCCACTGGGGTACGGTTGCCTACTATTGCAGCTGCAAACTTTGAAATCAAGTCTCATGTTATCAATATGGTTCAGAACAATCAGTTTGCTGGGTTACCATATGAAGACCTAAATCAGCACCTGCAGCGGTTTTTACAATGTTCTGCTACTCAGAAACAAGCTGGTGTTACTGCTGATGAGATGAAACTCATCTTATTTGGCTTTTCTCTGCGCGACAAAGCTCTATTTTGGTATAATAAGCTGCCTTCCATAATCACCACCTGGGCAGAACTATCAAAGATCTTTCTAATCAAGTGGTGCCCTTACCAAAAGACTGCAGATATGCGTCATGAGATAGTGACTTTAACCCAAGATCCTGGAGAGTCATTGTATGAAGCTTGGGAAAGATTCAAGGATCTGCAACGTCTTTGTCCTCATCATGGTTTTGATAAGTGGTATTTGTGGCAGATTTTGTACATTAGAATTGATGCAGATACGAGACGGGTAATTGATGGAGCTTCTGGTGGGTTCTTCATGGATAAAGCCATAGACGAAGGATATGAACTTCTGGAGAAACTCGCTTCTAATCAAGCGTCTACTATTCATTCTTCTATGACAAAGGGAGGAAAACATGATGTTGAGGCCATTTCTTTATTGTCCGGGCAACTAGTTGCTCTACACCAGAAGATTGATTCTTTGAAGCTTGGTAACAATTCCTCCCCCCACATGAGTGTCAACGCCATGGCTAGTGTTTCTGGTTACAATGCTTTCATATGTGACGCTTATGGGATAGCTGGACACAACTCTCAAGAGTGCCCCGCTCTCTCACATTCTAGTGAGCCAGTGCACGCATTACAATCACAACACAAGCCCCAGTTCGATCCCTACTCCAATACATACAATCCTGGGATGCGAGATCATCCAAATCTCTCATATAAGAGCAATAATGTGCTGAATCCGCAACAACAACATTATCCACAACCTCAACAACAACAACAGTATCAGCCACAACCACAAGCCCCTCCTGGATTCTAGAGAAATCAGTTTCAACAACATTATAACACACCTCCTTCAGACCCAGCTATTACTCAAGTCAAAAATCTCATGTTGCAGATGCAGAAAGGTATTCTTTCCTTTCAAGTAGATACCAGGTCTCAATTTGAGAGCCTGCATGCTCAGAATAAGCTACAAAGGACACATAATAAGTTGTTGGAGTCACAAATAACTCAGCTGGCTAGTTCTTCTGCTAGTAGGCCATCTAGGTCATTGCCTTCGCAACCAATGCAACCAAGGGACACTGCCAATGCTATTACCCTTCGAAGTGGAGTGCAATACGATGCCCTGGCAATGCTAGAGGTGGAATCATCAATTGCTAAGAAACCACAAGAAGTGCCTGAGGATGCTGAACCTCAGGAAAAGCAGGGAGCTGCAGACAAGACTTCGGAGGTGACTCAGGAGAAAATGTGACTCCGGTGATCAAGCTACCATTCCCAAATCGGATGCTCAAGAAGAAGCTCGACCACAAGTATGGTAAGTTTATAGAGGTGGTAAAGAATCTGCAGGTAACAGTTCCTTTTACTGAATTATTAAATCAAGTGCCTGCTTATTCTAAATTTTTAAAAGAACTTCTGATGAGGAAGTGGACTCACAATGAGGTGGAAACTGTGGCTTTTACTGCTGAATGCAGCACTCTTTTACAAAACCAGTCTCCACCTAAATTGAAAAATCCAGGGAGTTTTTCCATCCCCTGTCACATTGGCACCATATTTATTAACAAAGCGTTATGTGACTTGGGTGCCAGTGTGAGTGTCATGCCTCTTTCTATCTATAAGCAACTGAACATGGGTGACTTAAAATGTACTACCATTACTCTGCAAATGGCTGACCGTTCTGTAAAATACCCCCTAGGTATATTCGAGGACGTTCCTGTTAGAGTAGGTAAATTCTTTATCCCTGTGGACTTTGTTATATTTGACATGGCAGAAGATACCCAAACACCCATTATCCTCGGGAGACCTTTCCTCCATGCTGCTGGAGCAGTAATAGATGTTAAAAGTGGGAAACTGACATTGACTGTGGGGGATGATAAGGTTATGTTTAGGCTAACCAATGCCCCTAAAAGCCCAATCCTCGAGGAATCATGCTGTAGTGTTGATGTTATAGATAAACCGATCCATGATTGCATGCCTCATTCCCCCTTCTATGATACTTCAAATGATGTGCTTGTCTTAGAGTCTATTGCAGGTGATGAACATTTTCTAACGGTCTTACAGACTCACAAAAAGGCCATTGGGTATAACACTGATGACTTGACAGGAATAAGCCCTGATTTTAATGAACACCGAATTCATCAACATGAGGGTCACCACCCTAGCATTAAAGTCCAACGCGGGTTGCAAGGGGTGGTACATCATGAAGCTACTAAACCGCTAGATGCAGGTTGATGGGCAGCTGACGTCCATGTCCCTTTCCTTCCCCTTGTTGCAATGAGGCCATTGCCAAGTTCAGCTTGGGGAAGGATTTCTGTAAGTATTAGTATTACTTTTCTTTTACTCTTTTACTGCTTTTTAGGTTAGTTAAGTTAGTTTAATTGCTTTGAAAAAAATGAAAAATCACAAAAAAATGAAATATTGCAGGAAAAAAAAACACAAAAATAAGAGTTGAATATGAATAGATTGCTTGCTTCCCTATGCCCCGAACATTGCTTTGAAAAATGATTTAACTCATTATATTGGATAGTTGGGCATTTGTGATTGCGATGTTGTGATGTGATCTCTGATTGCCTTGATCTTGAGTGGATTTTGATGATAAAGCGCTTACTTTAACTGCATGCTTGAATTGGTTAGATTGTGAGGATTCATTCTAGCCCTCGGATTTATGTCTATATCCGGTCTATTCTTGTGTGTTAGTTCCTCGTAGCATTCTTATCTTGGCTTTGGCATTGTACTCATTGATTTTTGGTGACTTTGGACATGTGTTGTGATAGAGGCGTTTATTTGTTTAATTTTTAAGCCTCAGAGTTGTTTAATGAATCATTTTCCCCCTAGCCCGCTGAGCCTAATGACTTTTTTTGGATCTATATTAAGCCACATTACACGCCTTGAGCCTTTACAATGACTATTGTCCCAAGCCCAGCTTAGGGTAGCATTTGTTAGGTTGATATTATATTGTGTGGTTGATTCCGTAGGGGGGTTGGAAAATAATGTTATGTTGGTACAAAGTAAAGTGAAACAAAAAAAAAAAAAAAAAAAAGAAAGCAAAGAAATAATACATGAAAAGTCTCCATGATCTTCACTCATTAAGTTTTAAGAAATTCATGAGAATTATATTGAAGGAGACAATTATTGGTTGGTTCGTGAAATTTCGGAGTTGGTTATTATCTTGGTCATGTTGTTGATGCCATGGGAGTTGTTTCGACCACACCTAGTCTTACTAGTGTTTTTGCTCCCCTGTTCTTGGCTTTTCCACCACATCCCTTAAATAATTTCCGTACCTTTACCCGAGCCCCATTACAACCCTGAGAAAGACCTTTTGAGCACGTGTTTGATTGTTTATTGGAATAATACTGAGTCAATATGCCAAAGTTGAAGATTAAGTTTGTTATTTGAGTCGACCTAATTAGGATGAACGATTTTATACCTTTCTAAACACATGAGAGTGTGAGTGGGAAGGGATATTATGGTTGGGTTGATGAGCGATCAGGCACATTTTATGCTTGCCACAAAATTAAGAGGAGTGACACCTTGGTGAGCACCTTTTCAAGATTTGCATGATATGTAGGGCAGCTGCGTTTGATGGTTTGCTTAAGTGATTGGTGGTCAGGGTGATCTGAGCAACTGAACTTGAATTTTGATTGCTTGAACGATTTTAGGTAGAAAATATTTGAGTTTGAAATTTCTTATCTGAGGGGTGAAGCAATTCTATTCTTATTCATGTTGTGCGTTGCTTGGGGACAAGCAAAGGTTTAGCTTGGGGGAGTTTGATGTTATGGTTTTATATAGAGTTTTTCCCCCTACTTATAAGCTAAAAAGGATGTCAATGGTGCTCTTAGGAGTCATTTTGTGCTAACTTTCTCCATCTAGTTGTGGTTTTCTTTTCTGTGTCAAATTGCAGGTTTTAAGGAGTTATTTCCCTATTTTCTACTATTGTTTGACCACTACACTGGACTGGAGAGGTTTTATGCGGAGTTCCAAAGTCCCGAGGATACTTTCCGGGACCCTTGTGCAAAGGAAGAATTGAAGACTTGGCATTTTAAGCCAAGAACGAAGAAAATATTCCCAGGCCCGATCTGATCGGGCTGCACACGCCCGATCGGGCGCCCACAAGGGAGACAATCAGTTTTTGTTGCGGGCCCGATCGGGCGCTTTCGCCCTGTCGTTAGTTCGTTGCGAAGCCCAATCGGGCGTGTTTGAGCGAAGTTTTGGGCTCGATGCTGAGAACTGGTGGGCCGCCCGCGTGTCGGCCCGATTACATCGGGCGATGTCCTTTTTTGAGCGCTGCTGCTACATTGAGTCCGATTTCATCGGGCATACTTGGTCCGATCGGGCGACTGACCGGTCACGCGCATTTAATGATTTTCGGGCTATTTTTTAGAAGACTTTTCCTAGTTGTTTTAGGTTAAGTATAAATAGCAAAATCAGAATATTACTATTCATCTTTGTTTTAGCCATTATTTTTCATAGTTTTCTCTCAAGAACCCTAGTTTACTACTTTTCATTTTGAATTCAAGATCAAACATTTGGATTGCTTGCAAGTTCAATATAGTTCTTTAATTTGGTAATCTTCTTCATTGTTTTCCATTATTGATTGCTTTCTCTATTATTTATTGGATTGATTTCTTAATTATTTGTAATAGTTTAAAGTATGAATTTTTACATGGATTTTGTTATTGTTTCCGCAAGCATGAGTGAGTAATTTTATTTCTAGGATTGTGGGGACCTATGTATGCAATGAGGGATTGATAGATTAGTATAATTACCCTTTGTTTCAATTGTTTCATGTGATTGAATCGTTCATGCTAGATTTATGAATTAGGCCTGATTTGTATTTCTATTCTCGCAATATTGAATCTGCTTCGAGAGGAGAGATTTCGTATAGGCTTTCAATCATTAGGCAAAGTGATCCTTGACCATGCAAGAGCGGCTAGGTCATCTTTGAAGGAGGTAATGTTCGAGAGAAATTACATGTGCCCTAGATAAATTGACTTATTAGGTGGTTATTATTCGTCTCTGATTTCCCGAATATTATGCATAAGGATCCATAGTCCTAGTTCTTTATTAATTGATTTTTACCTTCATATTTAGTTCTGTCATTTGCTTAGTTCAGTCACACACCCATTTTCATCTGATTTAGTTAGTATAATATTAGTATAACTTTCTCCTTGTGGATTCGATCCTGACTTCCCTGACTACGTGTTAGAGGACCTTAAGTTATTTTTGATAAGGTGATACGTGTTAGAGGACTCATCGTCCGAGTCAGCGGCAAGAACGGCTGGCTCTATAGAGGGGTCCTTGTCCTTATCTGAAAAGCTGGATGGGTCAGTTCTCTTGACGGGAAGAACGACTGCAAGTTTTTTGGACGGACTCATCGGACGTCCACCAACTCGTAGCGTCCGAACTACATTTGAGTAGTATGACTCACTGGAAGATAAGGACACCGATCTATATGATGGTGGCATCTGAGCCGCCAACTGAGCGATCGGCCCGCTGAAGGCAGATCCTTCCTTATCAGCTGCGTTCAACTGAATCTCCGTAATCCCAACCATTTCAGACTGGTTTCCAGTTTGATTAGTCGCGTCTGATTGATTCACAGGGGGAAGGGTGGAGAGTCCCTCCTCTCCCAAAAGGGGAGCACCGGTGGATGACTCATTCACCGTCAAGGACATACCCACTAGAAGCGGGCGAGACTCGTCCCCCGTCCTCTAATTGATAGGGGTTGCCTTGTGAACGGACGTTTGTTCACCCTTCTTCTTAGCTGTAAAGCCTTTGCATTTTTTAGACGGGGGATGATCCCCGGCTGTTGATGGCCATTTCTTGGACGCAGCTAGTTTCCCAGCTGCCATATTTGAAGTCAGAGTATTCTTCTGTAAAAATAAAAAATGAACAAGTCAGAAAAAAGCTCGTCTAAAGAGAATAATGATAAAAATTGAAAACTTGGAAGCACCCTACTTGCTAAAGGAAGCCGGCCAAAATTGGCCATTATTTTTTCAGACTAAGGCCATTCGCTGATGGAGGCCGGCCAAGTACAACCGCCTTCCTTCTACTATGGATCTTCACCCAAAAGGCATTACAAAACCTTGGACGAGGCCGCCAAAGAAGGCCTTCGTCGAAGAAGGAGGTCACTAGAACCGCAGATATTGGATGAGGACCATTCGCTGAAGGAAGCCGTCCAAGTGCAGCCGCTTTCCTTCTACGATGGACCCCCGTCCACAAAATATTACAGACGAAGATCCAGATTAACTTCCAAACTCAGACGTTCTCCTTCTTTGAAGGATTCTTGTCAAGATAATGTAGACGACTAATATACGTAGAAGGGGGACCAAGGCTGGCCGCTTTCCTTCTAGGATGGATTCTCATCCAAACTATTTAGGATGAACGTCTGAGTATTAATTAAAAAAAAAAAAAGAGCAGGATGAAATTTTTACCAAAGTATTAGCCCTTTTCTTGGGCCCTGATCTAGCAAACTCATTCCAAAGGTTTTCACTAAACATTGAAATACGTATGTCTCCCATGCAAGATTTCCTTAGAAGTGCTCTGGCTGCTTCTGCTAAGAAAGGTCAAAATAGTTAGTAAAATGCATACATTTAACGGTACATCTTACTTAGAGTTTTTGAGGCTATACATTTATCTTCGGCAAACCGCAAACCAGCGGCGACCAAGAAGTTGTCCTCAAAGAACATTGCTTTGAAGGGGTTCTAGTTAGCTGGCCCTTTTTAAGTTGGACGGTTTGGTTTAGAGTACTCAACTATTCTGAAGTACTCCAACACTTGATCTTCGTACTTACCCACCAATTCCAGGAAGGATGCTCCTCGTCCGATATTCATCGCTTCCCGGCTACGGAAGCGATACCCCTTAGTTATGTCTTCATTAGGAGCCCGGACGAAGATAAAGTCCACCTTCCAGTCGTGCATCTTTGAGGATTTATCCCAAGCACTGATAAACCCAACACAATTATAGTTGCTGAACCATGACCCGTCCACAGTCTTGGGAACCTTGGCTACATAATGTATGTGAGTAAAGGCCGGTAAAGAGAGGGTTAAGCCGCACAACTCGCAGACGGCAATGTAAGTTAGGATATTATGCCAGGCATTAGGCACTAGTTGGTTATGGCCGATGTTGTAATGCCTTAGCACAATATCAATGAAGTGATGAAGAGGAAATCTCAGACCGGCGTCCAAAGCCAGGTTGTAGACAGCAAAGTGAGCCCGAGGAGCACTTAGGATAGTGGCCTTCGTGTCAGGGATTACAAAGGTATAGCCTGGCATGCATGGGCATAGTGAGGGACAAATGGATGGGGTCTCGACCTATCTTTTCAAACCATTTACGATTGACAAGAATAAAGCCAGGGTTAGAAAGGGGACCTATACGTCTCCTAATTTCGGACCAGGTAGTAGAGGGCTCGTCAGATTCTTCAGGGGAGCTAGACTCACCCTCATTAATATCTGGTCAGCATCTTCCATCTCAACATCCCTTCCAAACGGGCTAGCCTCTGGGTTTATTTGTTCGGAATTCTCCTCCCTGCTGTTACTTGGGGAGGAAAGCTCTGCCGCTCGCCGAGCACTATGAGTTTCCATTATTTCTTCTGGAATCCGTCCAGCAGACTCCTCCATTTGAGAGCTGGAGGTCGGGAGTACTAATCCTTGTTTTAAACTGGTCGTTTGCTTGACGCGCGCCAGATTACCCTGCATAGGGAAAGATTAGGTCGTCTGGCTTTGGGGGCCAAAACCATAAAAATGATGCACATGACCGGGCAGAATAGGCCCAACCCTAGAATGTGCCGAAACAAAAACTATCGGTTCCAGTGTCAAGGCAAACTCTTGAACAGCCGGGATTCTTTGACGAAGAGGAGAATTTATTTTATTAATTTTAATAAAAAATAAAGAATAAGGAGAACAAGGAAGAAAGAGGGAGAAAACTGATGAGTGCTTGGATGTTTGGGGAAGAAAACCAAGTCTGGACGAGCACACTTTCTCTCTAGAAAATCAGAAAAGTTGCAGAGTCTCTCTCTCTTTCTAGAAAAGATCTCTGAAGGTGTGAAATGATTTCAGAAAGGACCAAAGAACATATTTATAGGTGGTGAAAAAACCTCCTGAACTGTTTGAAAGCAACAGGTAACTTCCAAAAAATTGGTGCGTCTTTGCTCTTTTGAAAATGAGGTAACTTCCTCTGGTAAAAGGGCTTTAACCGTCTGTGGCAACAGTAGAATTCCCTTTTAGGGGTAAATGTTGTACCTAAAAATGAAGGGCTCACAATGAGACACGTGGACCAATTAGAAGCGTGATTCTGCAACCTTGAGAATATTATTTGATTTGCTCGATATTTAGATGTGTGGTACCCGATTTTTGACTGTCTTTGTTGCAACCTAAAAATGAATGGCTCACAAAGAGACACGTGGACCAATTAGAAGCGTCCATGTGTCCTAGAAGAAAGAGGAGATTGGCATTTTTAAGAGTTTATACTGATTAAAAGGATAAAAGCCCACTTTTGGACTGAAGGAATATTCAGGGCCCAACTCCCAAAAAACGGTTGTATATGCACTAGAGGAAAAAAGTCTAAGGGCTGCGGTCAAAAAGGGACCAAGGGATGCGTTTTTTTACCGTAGCCATTGGACTAGTAGCCCTTGGCATTTAGGATGGGCTACGGTTTTTAACCGCAGCCCTTCGCGCGTTAAGGGCTGCAGTCAGGGCAAAAACCGCAGCCCTTAACCTACCAAGGGCTGCGGTTTTTGCCCTACTCGCAGCCCTTGTGACCCAAAAAAAAAAGAAAAATAAAATTTTTTTTGCATTTTTTTGTCCTAAATGTTCCCAAACAGTTATATATAGATTCATTTCTCATTGCAAATTATGTTTTTTACACAAATATAGATTACATTACATGTGTAAAGAACATACTACAAAAATAGATTAACCCTTATTTTCATCCTTACTCCCTTCTTCAACAGACTCCAATTTTACACAAATATAGACTCCTAAATGTTCCCAGACTCCTTTCAATGCATGAAGAAACACCAAGTCCATCAACTCTTGGATCAGTCAGGTGATACGCATCATAATAATTGCCTGCACCTTCCAATCAAGTACTCAACAATTATTGGTGCACCTCTTTTCATTGCATGCTCAAAGCTCTCCATTACCTTAATGTTTTAAGTAGTGTGATTATCTAAAAATTGTTTTACCATAAAGGGAAAATGTATATCCTTGAACACATGTAAGGAAAGAGACAGGACATGGTAAAGCTATATTAGTAAAAACAGAATTACGTCAGCAATCCAGAATACAAAACAATATTAAACTTACTGTAAAAACAAGACTAAATATGCAGAAGTAAAACATTGCTTGTGTAGAAGTAAAAGAGAGTTCTATGAGTCTTTGTCGATCTATGCAACCACAGATGTGTGTACGAAAAATAAATAAGTGAAAAGTACTCCCTCTAGTATAATATGCACATGATTCCATGAGTTTGTCTCAGATTTAATGTATGATCTCCTGCACGACAAAGTGTAAAAGTGTGGCCTTTCTATCAGTTCTCATGACATCAATGAGCTTGAGTGTGGCGAGCTTAAAGGCATGAGCATCACCACAGTTTGTCCCAACATTCATAAATTTTCCTGTCCCAAAGAACTTCCCACTTTTGAAAGTGGTGGATATATATAAAAGTTCAGAAACCATAAGTTTCAGTTCATTTTACTATCCAAATACATTAGTAAAAGGAAGATTTTAAGAGCAGCTATTATAGTAAGGTTGTTGTATTTGTGATCTCCAATAAAATCGGGAACCCAAGCATAGAGATTATAGTTCCCAGGGAGAATTATTTTCAATGGAGGAATGAGCTTTGCGATTTGTTCCAGTCCAAAATTGATCACCCTTCAAAGAAATTGTTTTATAATTCGTGGAAGAAATAATAACATTTAGATATAGCTACAAATATTTGAAAGGTTGTAATTATAACTAACATCTAAATCATGAAGTTGGAATATCTATATTGAAAGTTTGACCTTGGTTTCCCTTTGCCAAGATCCAGCTAATCGAGCCGCAAGCCCTACATATGCTTTACCAGCCAACAATTAAGAATGACTGAAGTTGAGTAGAAACCACATTTTGAAATTGGAAGCACCGTAGCACACTACACACTACACAGCACCATGGTGAAGCAATTAAAATATGAGTACTTACATAATTAATATATTTTCTCAAAGAATCAAGATATTTAGTTTAATTCAATTGTCCTTTTTATCTCTAGTACAATTAAATATCAAAGGAGCATAGACATACTTCGCGTTACTCTATTACTTGACAACTATCTTATCATTTACAGTATACCAAGAATACAAAAGGTATCCTATCAATTCATTTTAAAACTCACTTAAACCACTATTTGCTTCTTCCTTCAAGAAGGACCAGAATAATGGTGTTTTGTGTTCAATCTCACTTCATAAGTATTGTTCAAGCCAAATCTACAAAGTTGCAACTATATATGCAATAACAAAGGTGTTTCAGGACATCTCCATTCAAGTTTAGTACAAAGGAGTATACAGACAATGAGTAATGTTGTTTAAGATCACTTACTATTTGCTTCCTACTTCATTCTTCTCTGAAGCTATCAAAGGCACAACTATCTAAACCTGGTGCAGGTTAAAGTAGCATAATTGATAATAATCAATCATTACATGGTATGGGAAGATTGGACTGCTCATCTGAAAGCTCACTCCCAACCAGCTTTGGCCTCCGATCAACAACTTCATAATATATGGAAGCTTAGTTTGATAAAAGGCATCATCTCAAACTTTTAAAATATAAGTTGTCAACATTTCAAGTTCAACATTAGGCCCTTTCACAGTCAATATTGAGAAAACATGAATCTTAGTTTGACAAAAGGCATCATCTCAAACTTTAAAATATAAGGATATCTAGTTTGTTTTTGGGGCAAAAATATAAGGAAAGCATTCTCTTAGTGTAGTTTCCATTAAGAAAAATACATCGCCTAAAGGTAAAAGAAACAGTTTATCGTTCCCATTTTCTCTCCACTTCATTGTTCAAGGTTATATTCATTATTTACCCATTATAACAGTTGAATTGATAGTATAGCCATTCATAAGTAACATAACTTGGAACAGGATCATGCTAGTTGCGAAGTCAAATATTCAGAGGAAAGAAATATAGCTTTAAGCAAGTAGAAGAAGAGGGGGCCAGTAAGTGTCATACTTGATCGGAATTCAAAAATGCTTTCTTTCGAGTAGCAAAATCCTCCACGAGCTGTATAACAAAACCTGCTTTCCAAACAATAGAAGGCATGAAAAAGGATATCGCCACAAGCAAGGTTATCAAAATCGCGATTTAAATCGTAAAATCGCATGATTCTACGATCTAACTTAGGCTAAACGATTTGAATCATTCATAGAATCGCAATTGAAGAAAACCGTATATAGAATCGTATAAAATCTGTAGAATCGGTAAAATTGCAATTTATTACCAATTTTAACGATTCTGCATTTACCCCTTCTATTAAAGTCTATTGCTGGATATAAAAATAAATAGGCAAGGGCCATAAGATCTCATTTGTTTCAAGCCCTAGCTGCCACATTTTCACCCTCACATCTCGCACCGCACGCACATATTTCTCTATATTCTTCGGTTCTTCTTGGTGAATATGTTTATTGAATCATTTCATTTGCTTTTGACTTACAAAAACATGTATTTTCTATACCCCTTTTTATGGCATCATTTCTCATCTCAAATGATTATCATTACGTCTAAAATTGAATTTTAGTGTTGTTCATTGGAAAAATAGGTAAACAATTTACATATTTTATTATAGAATCTTATTCCCGTAGAATCTTACGATTTCACGATTCGATTTTACGATCCCATTCTGAGTGACCCTTCTGATTTAAAGTAGAATCGTGATTTTGACAACCTTGGCCACAAGCTTTAGGTATACAATCCCAGAACAACCAATAATGCCCATAAAGTCATAAACAACGATAGAGGACGGTATCGCAAGAAGAGCTCATTTATTGAATCATACCTACTATGTACCAAATGCATATGTATTTTTGCAAGTGCATAAGCTGCACTAGGAAGGACATATTCCACTTCTTCATCACTAGCCTGTAATTTACGTTGAAAGAAATTTAGGAACTTAGTTTTAAAAAAACAGGATAAAAATTACTATATAAAAAAGAGCCATCAACAATTACAGAGAGAAAAGCTAACTTTCTTCACGTCTTCAGTCCGATCAATGATAAATTGATACACGAAAGGCAAGGATAGATAATAAAGACAAAAATAGAAGAACCTAGTTGGATTATGGGAAACAGAAATATACAGCTGACCATCCCTCTATATTTGTGCTCTTCAAAATCTGAACAGGCCTGTCAAATACAAACGTTTTTATCATAATATCCAGAGGTAGAAAAGATGACGCATGAAGAGCTCATATATCTAATATAGATCATTACTTACATATCGATTGGGCACAACAGCAGGCAATCATCCCCTTTTGAATTTGTAAATACTCTCCTTATCATGCACTCTAGTGGAAGGTTATTAGGTGGGTCAACCGGTACACATTAACAATCAGATTCACATCAAACAAAGACATATATTGTGATTATCACTATATATGAAGCTCATTGCCTGCAATCACGGAGCACCCCTCATCAAACAATGCCCAGGAATCCTCACAACTACTCACAAGCTCAAGCTAGTAACCAAAAAAAAATCTAAGACTAGAATTTACCCTCAATCTCCCCATAACATAAAAACCCATTTGCACTCACAAGCTCAATCCTACTCAGATAATCAAACCAAGATTACATTACACTATCGAAACAATAAGCGAAATTCAACACACACACAAGCCAACATCATAATTCACAACAACCACTAAAAAGCAACTTTTAAACAAGAAAAACAATAACAAGAGAGTTAGAAAGTCACTCAACAATAGTAGCAAGTCTCCTAGGTGCAACCATCAAAACACGGCCCTGGCTTCTTTTTGTTTGATTTATGCAAAACTAGAAATTGGGTGATTTTGGTCACTGTTTGCTTTTACTTGGGAGTTTTTGGTTTCTTTGGAGGAAGAGAAAGGATGTTTCAGGGGTTGTTCAACAGTTGCAACATGACACTGTAGATGAGAATTGGGAGGGAAGAAATATCAACTTGGATTACTTCATCATAAACCTCACAATAATGAACTTAAACCAACAACATTAAACACATATATTCCACCAATAATTCATTTCTCTCAAGCAATTTCCAGATGGCATCCAACATAAAGTGTCAGCTAAACCAAATTAAAACCTAAAACCACCGAAAAATTTGCGAATTGACTCAAATTACAACAAGGAAGAGAGAGAAACCTCGGGAGTGGGGAAAGAGCTTGATGAACCAGGCATGGAGTATAGTGGCATCGGAAGACTTGGTGAGACACCAGCAGCGACTTCATAAACTTCGGCGAGAGATAAACATGGAAAGGGGGTTTGGGGGCTTCTGGTTTTTGCTTTTGCAATTAATGAAGGCGAGCCCAGATTAGGAAGGCTCCGGCGAGCCGAGGTTAGGAAGGCGGCTCCGGCGAGCCGAGGTTAGGGAGGCTCGAAGAGAGAGGGGGAGGCGAGGGTGTAAGCGTGAAAGGAAGAAAGGAGAGAGAAAGAGAATACGCGGTGAGGGCTTGAGGGGTTTCGTGGGTGAATGAGAATACGCGGGTTATTAATTAGGGCTGAAGAAAAGGGATGCAGTTAGCCCATAAACCGCATCCCTTAACAAAAGGGCTGCGGTTAGACCAAAAACCACAGCCCTTTAGTGACAAAGGCTGCGGGTTTTGGGCTAACCGCAGCCCTTCACTATTAAGGGTTGCGTTTTGCAATAAACCGCAGCCCTTCCTTTTTTTGCTACTAGTGATGATTGGCTGATGTTCAGCTACTAATCATTGCCTACCACGTGTCACGATCTGATTGCTTAGCCAATCAGGTGCCCTTATTTTAGGGTGACCTCAAATGGCAACTTTCAGATCCCAAACACTATAAATAGTCTCTTTAAAATCAGGTAAAAGGTAGGTCATTGAACAGTGTGACATTACTCTGCTAAAATATTTTCTCACTTTATCTCTTTATATATACTCTCTTTTTCCATACTTGATTACTAACTTAAGCTTCGGAGGGGGAACCACCACCTAAACCTCCAGGGTTGGTTCCTTTTCTGCAGGTTCGGTAATGGAGCCCATGTTCGGAGTGCAGAGCTCAGGAGCCGTTGCACAAGTCTCGATAAAAGAAGTTCTTGAAGGATGGAAGTTGCTTGTCCAACAAGTAGACTAAACAGTCTTAATTACTGTATGAATCCCACAAAAGTCTCTCATTAGACTATAATTTTTAAAAAACTTTGTGGTCGCCATCCTATTAATGTCTGAATAGGGACAGATTTATGTAATAAATCGTTTTGAAATCAATTTAGAAAAATATCGTTTAAAACGATGTTGACTTCATATGGATAAGGAATTTTTTTTTTTTTAAAAAAAATTGGTCTTTCATACCATGAGATAGGGTTTGGGTTTGGGTTTAGGTTAAGAGGTGCGAATGTCTGGAACTCGTCTCCTCTTCCGTTCTACAGTACAGGCTCTTACTAAATGCGTTATTTCCATTTCATGTAATCATGACTACTAGAAAGAAAGAAAATCACATAATTTTCCCATATACACATCATTTTTAGTTTTTGGGGCCAATATATCATTTGTACATGGTAGGTTTGAGCACTGAAGTTGCACTACATACCAGTCATTGCGGGATTGGCATCCACTCATGGATCAAAACCATCGTAGTTCGATCTTATGTCTCACTCTAAATGGCCAATTCTATTGGGGATGAAAAGCAAAAGAAGGAAAATAGTTTATCAATAACTCACCTTTAGAATTTAAACAAATCTATTAGAAATGAGGTAATCACTCCAACTAGTGATTGAAATGAGATTAAGATAATCACCCTAATTAGTGATTAGATGTGAAGGATTAAGATAATAAACTTAATTAATGATTAAAAAAGAATGAAGGATAATCACCTCAATTAGTGATTAAAAATGAAGGTTAGGAAATAATCACCCTAATTAGTGATTATTCAAGGTATAAAATAATCATCCTATTTAGTGATTAAACTTGAAGGTTAAGTTAATCACCTCAACTAGTCATTAAACATGGAGTTTAAGATAATCACCTTAATTAGTGATTAAATTTAGGAATAAAATAATCACCTAAATTAGTGATTAAATGAAAAGGGTTAAATTAATCGCCTTAATTAATAATTAACTAAGGTTTAAAATAATCACCTTAATTATTGATTAATTAGGATGAAAGTAATCACCTCAATTAGTGATTAGATGGGATGAAAGTAATCACCTTAATTAATGATTAAACTTAGAATTTTTCAAAAGGTCTTTTAAAAAAAAGAGATTTGCTTCTTAATTGAAGGCTTGTATAGATGAGAAATAATCTTAATTGAAGATTATTAAGTCATTTTTAGCAAAGTGATCAATTTGATATGGAATTTGGAGATTGCGTTTGGCTAGTCGGAGATCATAATTATTAAGTCATTTTTAGCAAAGTGAGACACGTGAAATAGCCAAAAATAAGTTAGGAGATCATAATTACCTTTCTAATTACGTCAAATTATAATTGATTTATCATCTATTTGAAGATTCTGGAGAACAATTTTGAAAATGCAAGATGGATCATCATACAATTTAACTTAGTTAGATTTGCAATTTTTCATCTTAATTAAGATTGAGTCATTCAATTCATATACTATGATATATTGGGCCCAACATAGAATATTTGTAATATTGGTTGCTCATTTAATTCAAAAAGAATTGTAGAATTATTTATGAAAATTATGCATAAACATCTCCATACACTAGTGGAAAAAAATGCAAGGGTTATAGTCAAAACCGCAGCCCTTTGGTATGCGGCCCTTGCCGTAGCAGCCCTTTGGTAAAATTGAAGGGTTGCGGTCAAAGAAGGGTTGCGGTTTAGGCTCAAAACCGCAGCCCATCCATAAAACCACAACCCTTTTTATTCTTTTTTTAAAAAAAAATAAATTCCCACCCAGTAGTCCTGCTACCAGCCCAGCAGCACCCTACCCCCTGCTAGCCCAAATTCACCCCCACCCTAGCCCAGCACCCCACCCTCTGCCAGCGCCCCTTACTGCCAGGACCCCATGCTGCCAGCCCCTACCCTAGCCCAACAGAAGACTCCCAAATCCCCGGCCCGGCCAACCAAAGACCCCAGCCCTGCGCGCCACCATGGCTTCCCCCTAGCCCAACACCTCCCTTCCACAAAAAAAAAAACAACAAATTGCAATATATCACAAGTTTTTAGACGTAATTAACTTTAAATATATTAATAATGTAAAAAGCATACATAGAATTGACAAAATACCAACATATTAGCTAAAAACTATTTAAGAAAGGAAAATACCAACTAGATCTAGCTAATCATATCGCATCGCCAACTTATCCCGAACTTCATGTAATTCCTCCATGGTGATTGGTGAAGGCCTTCAAACTTATTGTCTTTATTCATATAAACCTTGCAAAACAAGCATGGAATAAGACACATAATATAATAATTCAATAATTTACAGTAGTTAATAGTTCTAAAAATTACATATACCTTTCCGAAATTAAATCAAAAATAAACGCAAGTCTTAAAATATACACACTAGTTATATTATACCTCATATTATCATTTTCAAAAAGAAATTGGAGTTAAATGACTCAAAATCTAAGAATTAGACTCGAAATGGCCAAAATAGGCCTAAAATGACCTTTACGTTCACGAAATTCAACCAACAATAAATGCAAGCCTAAAAATATGCACAATAATTATATTATAAATCATATTATCATGTTCAAAAAGAATTTTGAGTTAAATGACTCGAGAAGTACAAATTGGAAGTGAAAAGGCGAATAAAGGCCCAAAATGACCTTTTCGTTCTCGAAATTAAACCAACAACAAATGAAAGCCTAAAAATCTACAAATTAGTTACATTATACCTCATATTATCATGTTCGAAAAAAATCTGGAGTTAAATGACTCAATAAGTACGAATTGGACGCGAAATGGCCAAAATAGGCCTAAAATGACCTTTTCGTTCCCAAAATTCAACAAACAAAAAATGCAACCTTAAAAATCTGCACAATATTAATATTAAACCTCATATTATCATGATCAAAAAAAAGTTGGAGCTAAATGACTCGAAAAATACAAATTGGACACGAAAAGGCGAAAATAGACCTAAAAATGTTCTTTTCGTTCTCGAAATTCAACAAACAACAAATGCAAGCCTAAAAATTTACACATTAGATATATTATACCTCATATTATCATGTTCAAAAATAATTTGGAGTAAAATGACTCGAGAAATACGAATTGGACGCGAAAAGGAGAAAATTGGCCTAAAATGACCTTTTTGTTCCCGAAAGTCAACCAACAACAAATGCAAGCTTAAGAATCTACACATTAGTTACATTATACCTCATATTATCATGTTCAAAAATAATTTGGAGTTAAATGACTCGAGAAGTGCAAATTGGACGCGAAACGGCCAAAATAGTCCTAAAATGAACTTTTCGTTCCCAAAATTCAACAAACAACAAATGCAAGCCTAAAAATTTACACATTAGATATATTATACCTCATATTATCATGTTCAAAATTAATTTGGGATTGAATGACTCGAGAAATACGAATTGGATGCGAAAAGGAGAAAATGGGCCTTAAATGACCTTTTTGTTCCCGAAATTCAACCAACAACAAAATGCAAGCCTAAAAATCTACACAATAGTTATATTATACCTCATATTGTAATGTTCAAAAATAATTTAGATTTAAATGGCTCGAGAAGTACAAATTGGACGTGAAAAGGCGAAAATAGGCCTAAAATGACTTTTTCGTTCCCGAAATTTAACCAACAACAAATGCAAGCCTAAAAGTCTACACATTAGTTACATTATACCTCATATTATCTTGTTCAGATTGAATGTGGAGTTAAATGACTCCAGAGGTACAAATTGGACGCGAAATCGCCAAAATAGGCCAAAAATGAACTTTTCGTTCCCGAAATTCAACAAACAACAAATGCAAGCCTAAAAATCTACGCACTAGTTATATCGTACGTAATAATTTGGAGTTAAATGAGGCGAGAAATACGAATTGGACGCGAAAAGGCAAAAATAGGCCTAAAATGACCTTTTCGTTCCCGAAATTCAACCAACAACAAATGCAAGCCTAAAAATTTACACACTAGTTATATTATACCTTATATTATCATGTTCTAGAAGAATTTGGAGTTAAATGACTCAAAATATAAGAATTGGAAGCGAAAAGGCGGGCTGGGCAGCAGTGGAGGAGGGCTCGCAGGGGTTTGGGGTACTAGCAGAGGCAGATACTAACCCCTGCCAGCCCCTAGGGGGAGGGGTGTGTAGTGGCTTGGGGGTTGTGTGTAGGGGAGGGAGGGCTGGGCAACAGTGGGGGAGGGCTCGCAGGGGCTTCGGGGTGCTGGAAGGGGATTTAAGAGATAGAATCTAACCCCGCCAGCCCCCAAGCCCCTACCAGCCCTCCCTACTGCTGTCCAGCCCTCCCCTCCCCCGTACATACCCCCCAAGCCACTACACACCCCCTGCCCAGCCTCCCCACCCTGCACACATCAACCATTTTTATTTAGGACCAATATATCATTTGTACATGTTAGGTTTGAGCACTGACGTTGCACTACCTACCAATCATTGCGGGATTGGAATCCACTCATGGATTAAAACCATCGTAGTTCGATGTTATGTCTCACCCTAAATGGCTAATTCCATTTGGGAAGAAAAGGAAAGAATAGATTATGAATCACCTTTTGAATTAGACAAATCTATTAGGAATAAGGTAATCACTCCATTTAGTGATTGAAATGGGGTTAAGATAACCACTTTAATTAGTGATTAAATATGAGGGCTAGGATAAAGTTAATCACCTTAATTAGTGATTAAAAATAGAGGTTAAGATAATCACCCTAATTAGTGATTATTCATGGCTTAAGATAATCACTCTAATTAGTGATTAAATGGGAAAAATAATCGCCTTAATTAACGATTATTAAGGTTTAAGATAATCACTCTAATTAGTGAATAAATGAGAAAAATAATCGTCCTAATTAATGATCATTAAGGTTTAAGATAATTACTCTAATTAGTGATTAAATGAGAAAAATAATCGTCCTACATAAATTAGTGACTAAATGAGAAAAATAATCGTCCTAATTAACGATCATTAAGGTTTAAGATAATCAATGTAATTAGTGATTAGATGAGAAATATAATAATCCTAATTAACGATCATTAAGGTTTAAGATAATCACTCTAATTAGTAATTAAATGAAAAGTTTGAGTTAATCGCTCTAATTAGCAATTAACCAATGATTGGAGATAATTACCCTAATTAGTGATTAAATAAAAGTTTCAGTTAACCGCTCTAAGTAGCGATTAATTGAGGATTGAAATAACCACCTTAATTAGTGATCACATTTATAATTTTCAAGAGGTTTTAGAAGTTTGCTTCCGAATTTGAAGGCTTTTGAGAAATAATCTTAATTGAAGATTATTAAGTCATTTAGAGAGAAATGATCAATTTGAGATCAAATTTGGAGATTGTATTTGGCTAATTGAAATTTGGCCATTTAAAGCGAGACACGTGAAACGGCCTAAAATCAATTCGGAGATCATAATTACCAATCTAATTATGTCAAATTATATGATTAATCCATTTGAAGATGGAGAACAAATTTAAAATGTAAGATGGATCATCATACAATTTAACTTAGTTAGATTTGCAATTTTTCCTCTTAATTGAGATTGGGTCATTTGATTCATATACTATGATATATTGGGCCCAACATGCAAAAATTTATAACATTGGTTGCTCATTTTATTAAAAAGAATTGTGGAATTATTTATGAATGTTATGCATAAACATCTCCATATTCTTCATTAATGAGTGATGTAATAACTATTTACAAAAAACTGTTATTACAACAATATGTACAAATTCTATGATCTATACAAAGTCTTCAATATTGATCTTCACCATGATACTCCTTGATCTTCACCTCCTTGAATGGGCTTTGGAAATCATTTTTATTTGTAAAACTTGTGAAAATTAGAGATTAATTAACCACTTTGATATTGATTTATTATGACAATTTTTATTGATTTTTATTTACATGATAAAAATGAATCATTTTAAGAGAAATTTAAAATTTCAAGATTTTTAATTAACATTTTCATGTGAAAAGAAAACAATTTTTTTATGAAACTTGAGTTAATCACTTTATTCCATTTTCCATATTGCACTTTTGTTCTTGTACTGACTTATAAAAATCATAACTTTCTGTATAAAACGTTAAACTAAGCATATGATACATCTATGGATAGGTCAGTGAGTTCTTTATGTTGTCTAAAAAAATGACAAGCTTTTAGTTAATTATGGTGAATTTTATGCGAAAAGTGGTCAAAATAGGACCTTTATCCAATTTGTTCTTTGAAATCCAACTTATTGAACTTAGTTTGAAGTGAATATTGGTACGAAAATTCTAGACACATTGAAAGACTAGAATGGAAATTTTCACTTGAATTGGACATTTTTATGACTATTTTTTATTTATTTTCTTAACTGAAAAGAAAATCAGTGTTCTAGAATTTAGTGATTTACATGAACGTTTTTGTAAAAATGATATAAAATTGTATAAAATTCATATGAACATGAATTTTATATTTTTGGAAAGCTACTGATGTCTACTTTAAACTTGATATTTTTAGTTTTGTCTAAATGATTTAATTTTAAACTTTATTGACAGAACAATCATAGGTGGTACTGGACAAAATCAGTTTTGCACAATAAAGTTGAATGATTTTTAGTTATTTTAAAATTTTCATTTTCTAGAAATTCCAACGTTCAATTGCTGGAAACGTCTTGAAATTTATTTACATAAAACAGACGAAAAATGAAATATATTACAAAATTCAAACTGACCATAATTACAGTATCACATTTTTTATGGAGATGAACTCTTCTTGAATTTTTTTTATGAAAATATGTTTTTTTTGTGATGAACAACAACTTGATTAATAAAAATCACATAAACACATTGTTTCCTAAGAATCTCCCCATTCTATGTAGGGTGATTTAAGGTTGGGAACCTATTAGGACTTCCACATACCCAAATCACTTCAAAAACTAAAAAACGATAAGAAGAAACAAGGAGAAAGTTAGCATGTGATTAAGAAGATAGTCAAGAAAATAACAAGAGCTTCAACTTTACCTTGCTAGCTCAATGATGCACTTCCTTTTGCAAACTTTTCTACCTTTTTTTTGTGATTTTCTTAATGTCAAAGTGGGTTTCTAAATCCACTTAATTACTTACTTAAACCCCTTTTTTGTGAGATTTTGTATAGGAAGGAAGTAGAGAAGATGAGAGTAGTACTGAGAGAGGTTGTGAAATTAAGTTGATTTTAGCTCAACTTGTGTTTGAAGTAAAAAATGGGGGTATTTATAGAGAAATGAGGTGGTGAATTGGGGTTAGAAAATCAGATTTTTTCATTCCTAAATTACCTTAATGACAACACCCTCATGACATCACCCTCATGACATCATCAAATCTCTTTGGAAATACAAATATTCTTATTCTTTTTGAATTTTCTAATCAATGAGCCAAAATCATATTTTCAAAAAATATTCCTCCCTAAATGCATCCTAATACGTAGAAATGCATCGAAAAACGTGAAAAACGAAACTGACTGGATCACTGCGCCAAATGCAGGAGCCTGCGCTAGGCACAGCTTCGTGCGCTAGGCGCATGGCCATGCGTCTGGCGCAGGATGATGTTGTGCGCTAGGCGCACAATCGTGCGTCTGAAGTATGATCGTGTGCCTAGCTCACAACTCGAATCCACCAGAAAAAATCTGGATTCTTGCCTTGACAGGCTAAAGTCGTATCACCTTATCAAAAATAACCTAAAGTCCACTAACAAGTAGTTAGGGCAGTCAGGATCGAATCCACAGGGAGAAAGTCATATTATTGTATCTGAATTCTAATATTATACTAACTAAATCAGTTGAAAATGGGTGTGTGACTAAACTAATAGGCAAATGATAGAACTAAATATGAAGGTATGAATCAATTAATAAAGAACTAGGACTATGGATCACTATGCATACAATTCGGGAAACTAGAGACGAATAATAACTACCCAATAAGTCAATTTATCTAGGGCACATGTAATTTCTCTCGAACATTACCTCCCTCAAAGATCACCTAGCCGCTCTCGCATGGTCAAGGATCACTATGCCTAATGATTGAAAGCCTATACGAAATCTCTCCTCTCGAAGTAGATTCAATATTGCGATAATAGAAATACAAATCAGGCCTAATTCATAAATCTAGCATGAACGATTCAATCACAGGAAACAATTGAAATAAAGGGTAATTATATTAATCTATTAATCCCTCATTGCATACATAGATCCCCACAATCCTAGAAATAAAACTACTCACTCATGTTTGAGAATCCAATAACAAATTCCATATAAAAATCCATACTTTGAACTATTCCAAATAACTAAGAAGCTACTCTAATCAATAATAGAGGAAGCAAACAATAATGGAGAAAACGAGGAAGAAGATTACCAAATTAAAGAACTATATTGAACTTGCGAATAATCCAAAGGTTTGATCTTGAATCACAATGAAAAGTAATAAAAACTAGGGTTCTTGAGAGAATCTATGAGAAAATAAGAGCTAAAACAAAGATGAATAAAAGATGTTCTAACTTTCCTATTTATACTAAGTAGCCCGAAACTCATTAAATGAGCGCGCGGAGGAGAAGCCCGATCGGGCCAAGTCAGCCCGATCAAATCGGGCTCAAACGCAGCAATAGAGGCCAAAAAAACCACCGCCCGATTCAATCGGGCCGACACGCCCGATGGGATCGGGCCGCACACCAAACCTGAGCATCCAGCGCACAAGAACGCCCGATGAAATCGGGCCGATCCGCCCGATTGGGCTGATCCGCCCGATCGGGCTTGACAGCGAACTAACGAACGGGCAACGTCGCCCGATCGGGCCCGCAACAATGCTTGTCCTAATGGCGATGAACGCCCGATCGGGCTTGAGGCGCCCGATTTTTCCTTCCTTGGCTTCGAACGCCAAGGCTTCACTTCTTCTTTTGTCCAAGGCCTCGGAAAGTATTCTCGGGACCCCGGAACTCATCATATATGTCTTCGAACCTCTCCAATTCAAAGGTAATGGTCGATAATGGCGTAAAAATAGGGAGATAGCTCCCTAAGACCTGCAATCAGATACAGAACAGAAAACCACAACTAGATGGAGAAAGTTAGCATAAAATGGCTCCTAAGAGCACCATTGATACACATTTTTGTTCAAATATAGGGGGAAAAACACTATATAAAACCATAACATCAAACTCCCCCAAGCTAAACCTTTGCTTGTCCTCAAGCAAAGCACAACATAAATATGAATAGGATTGCTTCACCCCTCAGATGGGAAAGTTTGAACTCAATTATTTCCAACTCAAAATCATTCAAGCAAGCAAAATTCAAGTTCAGTTGCTCAGATCACCTGACTACCAATCACTTAAGCAAACTATCAAATGCAGCTGCCCTACATATCATGCAAATCTTGAAAAGGTGCTCCCTGAGGTGTCACTCCTCTCAATTTTGTGGCAGGCGAAATATGTGCCCGATCGCTCACCAACCCAACCATAATAGCCCTTCCCACTCACACTCTCATGTGTTTAGAAAGGTATAATATCGCTCATCCTAATCAGGTCGACTCAAATAACAAACTTAATCTTCGACTTTGGCATATTAACTCAGTATTATTCCAATAAACAATCAAACACGTGCTCAAAAGGTCTTTTTCAGGGTTGTAATGGGGCTCAGGTAAAGGTACGGAAATTATTTAGGAAATGTGGTGGAAAAGCCATGAAAGGGGAGCAAAAAACACTAGTAGGACTAGGTGTGGTAGAAACAACTCCCATGGCATCAACAACTTAACCAAGATAATAACCAACTCTTGAAATTTCACGAACCAACCAATAATTGTCATTTTCAACATAATTTCCAACACTTTTGAAAGTTAACGAGTGAAGATCATAGAAATTTTTCAGATTTTTCACTATCAATTTTTTTTTTCTTTCACTTTATTTTTCTTTTTCTTTCTTTTCTTTGTACAAACATATCATTATTTTCCAACCACCCTACGGAATCAACCACACAATATGCTATTAACTCAACAAATGCTCCCCCAAGCTAGGCTTGGGACAATAGTCAATGTAAAGGCTCAAGGTGTGTAATGTGGCTTAATATAGATCCAAAAAGAAGTCATTAGGCTCAGCGGGGCTAGGGGGGAAAATTGATTCATTAAATAACTCTGAGGCTTAAAATTAAACAAATGAACGCCTCTATCACAGCACATGCCTAAAGTCACCAGAAATAAACGAGTACAATGCCAAAACCAAGTTAAGAATGCTACGAGGAACTAACACACAAGAATAGACCGGATATAGACATAAATCCGAGGTAGAATGAATCCTCACAATCTAACCAATTCAAGCATGCAGTTAAAATAGGCATTTTATCATCAAAATTCACTCAAGATCAAGGCAATCAGAGATCACATCACAACATCCCAATCACAAATGCCCAACTATCCAGTATAAAGGGTTAAATCGTTTTTCAAAACAAAGTTCGGGGCACAAGGAAGCAATCAATCTGTTCGTATTCAACTCGTATTTTTGTATTTTTTTCAGCAATATTTCATTTTTTTGTGATTTTTCATTTTTTCAAAATTATACTAACTTAACTAACCTAAAAGGCAGTAAAAACAAAAAGAAAAGCAATAATAAAAACAAAAAGAAAACAATACTAATACTTACAGAAATCCTCCCCCAAGCTGAACTTGGCAATGGCCTCATTGCAACAAGGGAGAGGAAAGAAACATGGACATCAGTCGCCCATCAGCCTGGATCGAGCGGTTTAGTAGCCACATGTAGTACCACCTCTTGCAATCCGCGTTGAACTGTAATGCTAGTGTGGTTGCCCTCTTATAGATGAATGCGGTGCTCATTATGGTCAGGGCTTATTCCTGTCAAGTCATCAGTGCTATAGCCAATGGTCTTTTTGTGAGTCGGTAAGACCGTTAGAAAATACTCATCACCTGCAATAGACTTTAAGACAAGCACATCATTTGAAGTAGCATGGGAGGGGGAATGAGGCATGCAATCATGGATCGGTTCATCTATAACATCAACACTATAACATGATTCCTCTAGCATTGGGCTTTTAGGTGTATTGTTTAGGCCAAACATGACCTTATCATCCCCCACAGTCAATGTCAGTTTCCCACTCTTAACATCTGTCACTGCCCCAGCAGTATGGAGGAAAGGTCTCCCAAGGATAATGGGTGTTTGAGTGTCTTCGGCCATGTCTAGTATAACAAAGTCCACAGGGATAAAGAATTTACCTACTCTAACAGGAACGTCCTCTAATATACCTAGGGGGTATTTCATAGAACGGTCAGCCATTTGCAGAGTAATGGTAGTACATTTTAATTCACCCATGTTCAGTTGCTTACAGATGAAAAGAGGCATGACACTTATACTGGCACCCAAATCACATAAAGCTTTGTCGATAAATATGGTGCCAATGTGACAGGGGATGGAAAAACTCCCTGGATCTTTCAATTTAGGTGGAGACTGGTTTTGTAAAAGAGCGCTGCATTCAGCAGTAAAAGCCACAGTCTCCACCTCATTCAGAGTCCGCTTCCTCATCAACAGTTCTTTCAAAAATTTAGAATAAGCAGGCACTTGATTTAATATTTCAGTAAAAGGAACTGTTACCTGCAGATTCTTTACCACCTCTAAAAACTTACCATACTGGTGGTCGAGCTACTTCTTGAGCATCCGCTCGGGGAATGGTAGCTTGATCACCGGAGGTACAGTTTTCTCCTTAGTCACCTCCATAGTCTTGTCTGCAGCTCCTTGCTCTGCCTGAGGTTCAGCATCCTCAGGCACTTCTTGTGGTTTCTTAGCACTTGGTGATTCCACCTCTAGCATTGCCGGAGCATCGTACTGCACTCCACTGCGAAGGGTGATAGCATTGGCGGTGTCCCTGGGTTGCATTGGTTGCGAAGGCAGTGACCCAGATGGCCTACTAGCAGATGAGCTAGCCAGCTGAGCTATTTGTGACTCCAACATCTTATTATGTGTCCCTTGTAGCTTATTCTGAGCATGCAGGCTCTCAAATTGAGACCTGGTATCTGCTTGAAAGGAAATAATACCTTTCTGCATCTGCAACATTAGACTTTTGAGTTCAGCAATAGCTGGGTCGGAAGGAGGTGTAGAATGATGTTGTTGAAACTGAGTTCTCTGATATCCAGGAGGAGCTTGTGGTTGGTATTGTTGTTGTTGTTGAGGATAATGTTGTTGTTGCGGATTCATCACATTATCACTCCTATACGAGAGATTTGGATGATCTCTCATCCCAGGATTATATGAATTGGAGTAAGGATCGAACTGGGGCTTGTGTTGAGATTGTAATGCGTGCACTGGCTCACTAGAATGTGAGAGAGCAGGGCACTCTTGAGAATTATGTCCAGCTATCCTACAAGCGTCACATATGAAAGCATTGAGACCAGAAACACTAGCCATAGCATTGACACTCATGTGAGGGGAGGAATTGTTACCTAGCTTCAAAGAATCAATCTTCTGGTGAAGAGCAGCTAGTTGCCCGGTCAGTAAAGAAATAGCTTCAACATCATGTTTGCCTCCCTTTGTCATAGAAGAACGAATAGTAGACGCTTGGTTAGAAGCGAGTTTCTCCAGAAGTTCATACCCTTCGTCTACGGCTTTATCCATGAAGAATCCTCCAGCAGCTCCATCAATTACCCGTCTCGTATCTGCATCAACTCTAGTGTAGAAAATATGACACATATACCACTTATAAAAACCATGGTGAGGACAGAGACGCTCCAGATCTTTGAATCTTTCCCAAGCTTCATATAGTGACTCTCCAGGATCTTGGGTGAAAGTTACTATGGCATGACGCATATCTGCAGTCTTTTGGTAAGGGTACCACTTGATGAGAAAAATCTTTGAGAGCTCTGCCCAGGTGGTGATGGTGGAAGGCAGCTTATTATACCAAAATAGAGCTTTGTCGCGCAGAGAAAAACCAAATAAAATGAGTTTCATCTCATCAGCAGTAACACCAGCTTGCTTCTGAGTAGCACAACATTGTAAAAAACCGCTGCAGGTGCTTATTTGGGTCTTCAGATGGTAACCCAGCAAACTGATTATTCTGAACCATATTCAGAACATGAGACTTGATTTCAAAGTTTGCAGCAGCAATAGTAGGCAACCGTACCCCAGTGGGCACATTATCAGGAGATGGTTGTGCATTATCTCTGAAGGTCGGTTTAGCTTCGTCACCCATTCTAGCAGTAATAGGTGTGGCAAGGAATTCGTGTTGTGGTGAAGATGGTGGAGAAGGTGTCTTTTGGGAAGGTGTCCCTGCAGACAACTTGGTTTGCTTAGTTGTCTTTTTGAGTCTACGAGCAGTCTTTTCAATCTCCGGGTCAAATGGAATGAGATCTGGGGATTTCAATTTCCTACTCATACATCAAAAACACTAAAGCAAACGTGAGATGCTCCAAAGAACAGGTGTTCTTCAGAGTAGAGGTTAGTGTAATACTATAATTTAGACAAAATAAACCGTCTCCCCGGCAACGGCGCCAAAATTTGACAGGCTAAAGTCGTATCACCTTATCAAAAATAACCTAAAGTCCACTAACAAGTAGTCAGGGAAGTCAGGATCGAATCCACAGGGAGAAAGTTATATTATTATATCTGAATTCTAATATTATACTAACTAAATCAGTTGAAAATGGGTGTGTGACTAAACTAATAGGCAAATGATAGAACTAAATATGAATGTATGAATCAATTAATACAGAACTAGGACTATGGATTACTATGCATACAATTCGGGAAACCAGAGACGAATAATAACTACCCAATAAGTCAATTTATCTAGGGCACATGTAATTTCTCTCGAACATTACCTCCCTCAAAGATCACCTAGCCGCTCTCGCATGTTCAAGGATCACTATGCCTAATGATTGAAAGCCTATACGAAATCTCTCCTCTCGAATTAGATTCAATATTGCGATAATAGAAATACAAATCAGGCCTAATTCATAAATCTAGCATGAACGATTCAATCACAGGAAACAATTGAAATAAAGGGTAATTATATTAATCTATTAATCCCTCATTGCATACATAGATCCCCACAATCCTAGAAATAAAACTACTCACTTATGTTTGAGAATCCAATAACAAATTCCATATAAAAATCCATACTTTGAACTATTGCAAATAACTAAGAAGCTACTCTAATCAATAATAGAGGAAGCAAACAATAATGGAGAAAACGAGGAAGAATATTACCAAATTAAAGAACTATATTGAACTTGCGAATAATCCAAAGGTTTGATCTTGAATCACAATGAAAAGTAATAAAAACTAGGGTTCTTGAGAGAATCTATGAGAAAATAAGAGCTAAAACAAAGACGAATAAAAGATGTTCTAACTTTCCTATTTATACTAAGTAGCCCGAACCTCATTAAATGAGCGCGCGGAGGAGAAGCCCGGTCGGGCCAAGTCAGCCCGATCAAATCGGGCTCAAACGCAGCAACAGAGGCCAAAAAAACCACCGCCCGATTCAATCGGGCCGACACACCCGATGGGATCGGGCCACACACCAAACTTGAGCATCCAGCGCACAAGAACGCCCGATGAAATCGGGCCGATCCGCCCGATCGGGCTTGACTGCGAACTAACGAACAGGCAACGTCGCCCGATCAGGCCCGCAACAATGCTTGTCCCAATGGCGATGAACGCCCGATCGGGCTTGAGGCGCCCGATGTCATCGGACTGAAGCCCGATTCTTCCTTCCTTGGCTTCAAAAGCCAAGGATTCACTTCTTCTTTTGTCCAAGGCCTCGGAAAGTATTCTCGGGACCCCGGAACTCATCATATATGTCTTCGAACCTCTCCAGTCCAGTGTGATGGTCAGATAATGGCAGAAAATAGGGAGATAGCTCCCTAAGACCTGCAATCAGACACAGAACAGAAAACCACAACTAGATGGAGAAAGTTAGCATAAAATGGCTCCTAAGAGCACCATTGATACACATTTTAGCTCAAATATAGGGGGAAAAACACTATATAAAACCATAACATCAAACTCCCCCAAGCTAAACCTTTGCTTGTCCTCAAGCAAAGCACAACATGAATAAGAATAGGATTGCTTCACCCCTCAGATGGGAAAGTTTAAACTCAATTATTTCCAACTCAAAATCATTCAAGCAAGCAAAATTCAAGTTCAGTTGCTCAGATCACCTGACTACCAATCACTTAAGCAAACTATCAAACGCAGCTGCCCTACATATCAAGCAAATCTTGAAAAGGTGCTCACCGAGGTGTCACTCCTCTCAATTTTGTGGCAGGCGAAATATGTGCCCGATCGCTCACCAACCCAACCATAATAGCCCTTCCCACTCACACTCTCATGTGTTTAGAAAGGTATAATATCGCTCATCCTAATCAGGTCGACTCAAATAACAAACTTAATCTTCGACTTTGGCATATTAACTCAGTATTATTCCAATAAACAATCAAACACGTGCTCAAAAGGTCTTTTTCAGGGTTGTAATGGGGCTCGGGTAAAGGTATCGAAATTATTTAGGAAATGTGGTGGAAAAGCCAAGAAAGGGGAGCAAAAAACATTAGTAGGACTAGGTGTGGTAGAAACAACTCCCATGGCATCAACAACTTAACCAAGATAATAACCAACTCTTGAAATTTCACGAACCAACCAATAATTGTCATTTTTCAACATAATTTCCAACACTTTTGAAAGTTAACGAGTGAAGATCATAGAAATTTTTCAGATTTTTCACTATCAATTTTTTTTTCTTTCACTTTATTTTTATTTTTCTTTCTTTTCTTTGTACAAAGATATCATTATTTTCCAACCACCCTACGGAATCAACCACACAATATGCTATTAACTCAACAAATGCTCCCCCAAGCTAGGCTTGGGACAATAGTCAATGTAAAGGCTCAAGGTGTGTAATGTGGCTTAATATAGATCCAAAAAGAAGTCATTAGGCTCAGCGGGGCTAGGGGGGAAAATTGGTTCATTAAACAACTCTGAGGCTTAAAATTAAACAAATGAACGTCTCTATCACAACACATGCCTAAAGTCACCAGAAATCAACGAGTACAATGCCAAAACCAAGTTAAGAATGCTACGAGGAACTAACACACAAGAATAGACCGGATATAGACATAAATTCGAGGTAGAATGAATCCTCACAATCTAACTAATTCAAGCATGTAGTTAAAATAGGCACTTTATCATCAAAATTCACTCAAGATCAAGGCAATCAAAGATCACATCACAACATCCCAATCACAAATGCCCAACTATCCAGTATAAAGGGTTAAATCGTTTTTCAAAACAAAGTTCGAGGCACAGGGAAGCAATCAATCTGTTCGTATTCAACTCGTATTTTTGTATTTTTTTCAGCAATACTTCATTTTTTTGTGATTTTTCATTTTTTCAAAATTAAACTAACTTAACTAACCTAAAAAGCAGTAAAAACAAAAAGAAAAGCAATAATAAAAACAAAAAGAAAACAATACTAATACTTACAGAAATCCTCCCCCAAGCTGAACTTGGCAATGGCCTCATTGCAACAAGGGAGAGGAAAGGGACATGGACATCAGTCGCGCATCAGCCTAGATCGAGCGGTTTAGTAGCCACATGTAGTACCACTTCTTGCAACCCGCGTTGAACTGTAATGCTAGTGTGGTGGCCCTCTTGTAGATGAATGCGGTGCTCATTATAGTCAGGGCTTATTCCTGTCAAGTCATCAGTGCTATAGCCAATGGTCTTTTTGTGAGTCGGTAAGACCGTTAGAAAATACTCATCACCTGCAATAGACTTTAAGACAAGCACATCATTTGAAGTAGCATGGGAGGGGGAATGAGGCATGCAATCATGGATTGGTTCATTTATAACATCAACACTATAACATGATTCCTCTAGCATTGGGCTTTTAGGTGTATTGTTTAGGCTAAACATGACCTTATCATCCCCCACAGTCAATGTCAGCTTCCCACTCTTAACATCTATCACTGCCCCAGCAGTATGGAGGAAAGGTCTCCCAAGGATAATGGGTGTTTGAGTGTCTTTGGCCATGTCTAATATAACAAAGTCCACAGGGATAAAGAACTTACCTACTCTAACAGGAACGTCCTCTAATATACCTAGGGGGTATTTCACAGAACGGTCAACCATTTGCAGAGTAATGGTAGTACATTTTAATTCACCCATGTTCAGTTGCTTACAGATGGAAAGAGGCATGACACTTACACTGGCACCCAAATCACATAAAGCTTTGTCGATAAATATGGTGCCAATGTGACAGGGGATGGAAAAACTCCCTGGATCTTTCAATTTAGGTGGAGACTGGTTTTGTAAAAGAGCGCTGCATTCAGCAAAGAAAAGCCACGCCTCCACCTCATTGAGAGTCCGCTTCCTCATCAACAGTTCTTTCAAAAATTTAGAATAAGCAGGCACTTGATTTAATAATTCAGTAAAAGGAACTGTTACCTGCAGATTCTTTACCACCTCTAAAAACTTACCATACTGGTGGTCGAGCTTCTTCTTGAGCATCCGCTCGGGGAATGGTAGCTTGATCACCGGAGGTACAGTTTTCTCCTTTGTCACCTCCATAGTCTTGTCTACTGCTCCTTGCTCTGCCTGAGGTTCAGCATCCTCAGGCACTTCTTGTGGTTTCTTAGCACTTGGTGATTCCACCTCTAGCATTACCGGAGCATCGTACTGCACTCCACTGCGAAGGGTGATATCATTGGCGGTGTCCCTGGGTTGCATTGGTTGCGAAGGCAGTGACCCAAATGGCCTACTAGCAGATGAGCTAGCCAGCTGAGCTATTTGTGACTCCAACATCTTATTATGTGTCCCTTGTAGCTTATTCTGAGCATGCAGGCTCTCAAATTGAGACCTGGTATCTGCTTGAAAGGAAATAATACCTTTATGCTTCTGCAACATTAGACTTTTGAGTTCAGCAATAGCTGGGTCGGAAGGAGGTGTAGAATGATGTTGTTGAAACTGAGTTCTCTAATATCCAGGAGGAGCTTGTGGATGGTATTGTTGTTGTTGTTGAGGATAATGTTGTTGTTGCGGATTTGAATGATCTCTCATCCCAGGATGATCTCTCATCCCAGGATTATATGAATTGGAGTAAGGATCGAACTGGGGCTTGTGTTGGGATTGTAATGCGTGCACTGGCTCACTAGAATGTGAGAGAGCAGGGCACTCTTGTGAATTATGTCCAGCTATCCCACAAGCGTCACATATCAAAGCATTGTGACCAGAAACACTAGCCATAGCATTGACACTCATGTGAGGGGAGGAAGTGTTACCTAGCTTCAAAGAATCAATCTTCTGGTGAAGAGCAGCTAGTTGCCCGGTCAGTAAAGAAATGGCTTCAACATCATGTTTGCCTCCCTTTGTCATAGAAGAACGAATAGTAGACGCTTGGTTAGAAGCGAGTTTCTCCAGAAGTTCATACCCTTCGTCTACGGCTTTATCCATGAAGAATCCTCCAGCAGCTCCATCAATTACCCGTCTCGTATCTGCATCAACTCTAGTGTAGAAAATATGACACATATACCACTTATCAAAACCATGGTGAGGACAGAGACGTTGCAGATCTTTGAATCTTTCCCAAGCTTCATATAGTGACTCTCCAGGATCTTGGGTGAAAGTTACTATGGCATGACGCATATCTGCAGTCTTTTGGTAAGGGTACCACTTGATGAGAAAAATCTTTGAGAGCTCTGCCCAGGTGGTGATGGTGGAAGGCAGCTTATTATACCAAAATAGAGCTTTGTCGCGCAGAGAAAAACCAAATAAGATGAGTTTCATCTCATCAGCAGTAACACCAGCTTGCTTCTAAGTAGCACAACATTGTAAAAAACCGATGCAGGTGCTGATTTGGGTCTTCGAGATGGTAACCCAAAGAACCGATTATTCTCGAACCATATTCAAAACATGAGACTTGATTTCAAAGTTTGCAGCAGCAATAGTAGGCAACCGTACCCCAGTGGGCACATTATCAGGAGATGGTTGTGCATAATCTCTGAAGGTCGGTTTAGCTTCGTCACCCATTCTAGCAGTAATAGGTGAGGCAGGGAATTCGTGTTGTGGTGAAGATGGTGGAGAAGGTGTCTTTTGGGAAGGTGTCCCTGCAGACAACTTGGTTTGCTTAGTTGTCTTTTTGAGTCTACGAGCAGTCTTTTCAATCTCCGGGTCAAATGGAATGAGATCTGGGGATTTCAATTTCCTACTCATACATCAAAAACACTAAAGCAAACGTGAGATGCTCAAAAGAACAGGTGTTCTTCAGAGTAGAGGTTAGTGTAATACTATAATTTAGACAAAATAAAAATAAACCGTCTCCCGGGCAACGGCGCCAAAATTTGACAGGCTATAATCGTATCACCTTATCAAAAATAACCTAAAGTCCACTAACAAGTAGTCAGGGAAGTCAGGATCGAATCCACAGGGAGAAAGTTATATTATTGTATCTGAATTCTAATATTATACTAACTAAATCAGTTGAAAATGGGTGTGTGACTAAACTAATAGGCAAATGATAGAACTAAATATGAATGTATGAATCAATTAATAAAGAACTAGGACTATGGATCACTATGCATACAATTCGGGAAACCAGAGACGAATAATAACTACCCAATAAGTCAATTTATCTAGGGCACATGTAATTTCTCTCGAACATTACCTCCCTCAAAGATCACCTAGCCGCTCTCGCATGGTCAAGGATCACTATGCCTAATGATTGAAAGCCTATACGAAATCTCTCCTCTCGAATTAGATTCAATATTGCGATAATAGAAATACAAATCAGGCCTAATTCATAAATCTAGCATGAACGATTCAATCACAGGAAACAATTGAAATAAAGGGTAATTATAATAATCTATTAATCCCTCATTGCATACATAGATCCCCACAATCCTAGAAATAAAACTACTCACTCATGTTTGAGAATCCAATAACAAATTCCATATAAAAATCCATACTTTGAACTATTGCAAATAACTAAGAAGCTACTCTAATCAATAATAGAGGAAGCAAACAATAATGGAGAAAACGAGGAAGAAGATTACCAAATTAAAGAACTATATTGAACTTGCGAATAATCCAAAGGTTTGATCTTGAATCACAATGAAAAGTAATAAAAACTAGGGTTCTTGAGAGAATCTATGAGAAAATAAGAGGTAAAACAAAGATGAATAAAATATGTTCTAACTTTCCTATTTATACTAAGTAGCCCGAAACCCATTAAATGAGCGCGCGGAGGAGAAGCCCGATCGGGCCAAGTCAACCCGATCAAATCGAGCTCAAACGCAGCAACAGAAGCCAAAAAACCCACCGCTCGGTTCCATCGGGCCGCACACCAAACCTGAGCATTCAGCGCACAAGAACTAACGAACGGGCAACGTCGCCCGATCGGGCCCGCAACAATGCTTGTCCCAATGGCGATGAACGCCCGATCGGGCTTGAGGCGCCCGATCTCATCGGGCTGAAGCCCGATTCTTCCTTCCTTGGCTTCAAACGTCAAGGCTTCACTTCTTCTTTTGTCCAAGGCCTCAGAAAGTATTCTCGGGACCCCGGAACTCATCATATATGTCTTCGAACCTCTCCAGTCCAGTGTAATGGTCAGATAATGGTAGAAAATAGGGAGATAGCTCCTTAAAACCTGCAATCAGACACAGAACAGAAAACCACAACTAGATGGAGAAAGTTAGCATAAAATGGCTCCTAAGAGCACCATTGATACACATTTTAGCTCAAATATAGGGGGAAAAACACTATATAAAACCATAACATCATGCCTCTTACACATTTGATTCTTATTCTCACTCCTTTTCATGATTCTTATTCCTTAACTAATAGATAAAGGATGTGATTAGTGGATAAAGAATATATTCTTATTCTTTATTTAATGAACAATGACTTGATCATCAAGAAAACTAATTACTACCGGTTTTGGGATACGATTAAAATCCCTACGCCTAATTGCGATTCGTTTTTTTTCTGTTTTTCGAAAAACTAACTTAAAACAATTAACGAAGACTCGTCAAATTAGTAAAAACGAGCATGATTATACACTAGTAGAAAAAACCTCAAATGCTCCGGTTTTTAAGGCCACAAATGCTCCGTATTTGACTCGTAGCTAACGACATACGAGCATTTGGGGATCTTATAAATGCTCCTGTTGCAACCGAAGCATTAGATAGTACAAATGCTCCTGTTGATAGTAAAAACCGAAGCATTAGAGATCACAAATGCTAGGGTTTTTTGTGAAAACCGGAGCATTTGTTCTATCTAATGCTCCGGTTCTCACCATCAACCGAAGCATTTGAATCTTTTGCATTTAAAAAAAAAATTACAGCCACTGCTAGCTGTAGCAGCTATCAACAGCAGTGCTACTGCCAGCAGAAGCTGTCAGGTTTAGGAACAACATTACGTTGCAGTGTAATAAGTAAACCTAGGAACCAAATATAATAATTTATTGAAGCTAGGATCCAATTATAATAATATATTAAGTACAAAAGAGTTTCACCTAAAAAAAATAAAATACAAAAGAGTTTCAAATGCAATGTATATAACCAAATTACATAACAAAAAATTTGAAATTCTCTGCTCACATGCACATTCCCAACAGTCCTTGGTCACATCCTGCATTTACAGCAACTTTTAAACACCAAAATTTCTTCAGCGTCTTAATCCTAAGTTCATAGGGAGTCCATAAATGATTAATAAAAACATCATCGAATTACTCATAAATGATAAATAAAACACCAAAAAGAAATTCAGTTGTCTTAATTCTAAGTTAATTTAACAAAGTCATTTAATTCACACAACTAATCTTCTAAGTTAATGGCATAGTTATGCAAAGCAGTAGAAAATGACAAAGTTGACGCCAAAATTTAACCATATAAATAGGTAATAGTTCTCTTTGTAGAAAATTATAACGTATCAGAAAGGAAAAAAAAATAAAGACAATAGGATGCATAATGCAGTCAACAGAGAAGAAGTAACGAAAACAATCAGCAGCAACTCTCCTCTATTCAAAACAATAAGACATTCATGAACGACATCCAGGAAAATATAATAATAGCAGAACTTCATGAGACTTGAATGTAAGCAACATAATTGAGTTATAACTTCTACTCTCTTATAATATTTAATAGTCAGCTGCTGAATGAATCGCAACAATAGCTTGTATCAAGAAGAGTGGCCAATTACAACTTCGATCCTAACAAATCCTTTAATTTGAGACTAAGTGGAAAATTATATTAAACATGATGTAATTAGCAGATAACAGTTTATTACCACGACAAGGGCAGCAAGTTTATTTGCTACTGACGTAATTAGCAGATAACAGTTAATTTGCTACTGATGTAGGGTGAATTTTACCTTTATTGAGATTATGCAGTGTTTGCAACATGTCCACTTTGCCATCTGAATTTAGCTTCCTAGTAACTGAATGGCCCTATAAAACAAGTTTAAAATAAATATTGCTATTATCAGCAAATTTTTCATCATTCCCTCAATGACAATTCAGATATCTATATTATCTTGGGATATTTTATTAGCTGTATGCCCCCCCCACGTGAACTTTTGGCTCATGCAGTGTATCTAGAAAGGCCCAAGTCATGAAGTCCCCTTGATATCAATAACTGAGATTTTTCTTGAGGTTCACACAATTTATTTCCATATTAATTCAATTTAGAGCCTCAACTTCACTTCAAAAAATGAGCAGATCATAATCTTGCAGATATAAACAATATTTGTACTCCAACTTTAAGCTATATAAACCAGATTTTTAATTCCAACATCAACAAAATAATAGCAAAAGAGGAAAAAAAGAATCAAACCAGAATATGAGATCGAAGATCATCAGAAGACATTGAGGAGACATCGAAATCTTGAACGGTGTCGTTTCCAAGAGGTCTATGAAGTTGGTGGAAACCAAAAAAAATTAGATGAGTAAGTAATTTAGATGATAAGCTACTTAGGGTGAACTAGCAAAAACTAGGAGTCGAAAATAATTGAGATGAAGCTTAAAAACAGTGACGCAACCAGTTAGTAATGCTCACTTGCTGAGCCTCTAGTGTTGTAAAACAAGTCCAAGTCCAGGACTGAGAAACAATACCCAAATTTCCTGCCTATTGTTGACACTCAGAGTCCAATAGCATGCAACAATAACAGTAAAAGCCAAAAACACAAAGATAAATCTTTTAAGAATACATTGACTTCAATATTTTTTTTTTTTGAAAAGCACTGTCCTAGTAAATCCAAAACATCATCTGATAAACCAATTTGCTGCACTGTCCTGGTAACACACAAGTAGCAAGATTGAGACCAGTATTAGCAAGATCATAATACGAATCAGCAAACTTTATGTAGTAAGTCACAAAAGAAGTGATAATAATCACCACATATAATAGAGAAACCAATTGTATATTTTGATATCATGTACATTAAGTTTAAAATCATGAAATTTGAATTTGAATATGAGAAAAGCCATGAATTTAAAAGGCACATGAAAGAATTATGAAAGATTAATTAAAACAAGTACTCGATTCTTCTAGAACCCAGGTCATGAGTAGTACAAGTCCAATAGCTATAGGTTGGTTGAATGAATTTGTAAGTAGCATTTGTAACTAACAGCAGCAGCAGCAGCAAGTAGATGCAACAACTAGCCAGCACAAGCAACCAACAATCAGCAACAAGCATCCAACAGAAATAATGTGTAATCTATGGTATTACCTACTTACTAAACATGTAAGCTACGAAGCCAGACTGAATCAACCACCTCATTACAGTAAACACCCACAACCCTGACCTTCCATAACAAAACTGCATTGGAAGAAGCTCTCCCGCTCCCTTGATTCATTTCATTTAGTAAAACAGTGAACCCCTCAGGCCCTCAAAAATAAAGAAGGGAGAGGGTGATTCAAGGTTGATCAACATAATAAAAGACCCTATATTCAACATTGATGATTCTACAGCTTAACAAAAGCATGCTAAGTGCCTATGAGGAAAGATTTAAAATCCTAAACAAAACCTCAAAAGCTTGAGGAATATGACTAATTACTTCATCCTACTCTTACATTTCTTCCCTAACTAAACCATTAGTAACTAAAAGGGATTCATGTCAGCTAAAATTTAATCTGAATACCTGTTATAAACCCACAAATTCGTGTTAGCTGATTCTCTCGTGTGCATTTACTACATCCCAATTAAATTTCTCACACTAGCTTACATCCATCAATAAAACTGAGAACAGTAGAATTACAAAGCAACATTAATATACCTATTTGAAATAGCATACTGCACGGTTTGAATGGTATATGAAGCATAGCTCCTCAGATTCTGGCATGTCTGCTGCTAATAAGAACAAAAATTTAATTAAAATGAATGAACTAAGAAAGAGATCAAGATTATGAAGGAGAATAGGTAAACAATGACATTAAAATACCATTTTGAAAAATCAGAAACCCATAATCTCTTCACTGTCAGGCAAGAAAATGACAATGTCAAAGCCAATTGCACCAGCACTTTGCTTCGCCAACATATGAAGTCCTGCTCCCGCAAAATAAATGACAACTGGTCTGCAAAAAAAAAAAACGAAAAGAAAACTTCCATTAGCAGACGTGACAAATTAGAAGTCAAGTTCACAAGGGTAACTAATTAACAAGGATGGCACTTCATTCCTATTTCAGTTTGACATCTCTCTCTAAAAGTTAGACATAATGATAAAATTTTAGAGACTAGATAGCTACCACCAAGATGTACTGCCTTGAACAAAACTTCATGGAGCCTTGTATCAAGCTTCATGAGTAATGTTATTTTTCAAGAGATTTAAGGTAAAGGAATCAATTGAAAGAGCTCAGTTGTCCCAATCTCTTATGGATATGGACATATGGTTGACTAGTAAAGTAAGAAACTATTTCAATTTGCAACATATCCTGAGTAATGTTAGGAACAACATATCGATATGCCTATTACACTTAGTTGAGAAAGAATAAGATAAAGAAATATCCTCATGACCATGCCTGAGATAACACCTAAGAGTAAGAATATACTTCACATTGCTATCAAGCACACCATTCAAAGAGAAGTCAAATGCACTACATAGCAAAAGCAACGAAATGATAAAACATGCTCCTTAAGTCCTACCTATAAGACGATAAACACAAATTCAGGGAGGATGACTGAGAAGATGGAGCTTCCAGGAGTGGATGAAAAGTCTTCTTTGTACAGATAATAACGAGCAGCGAGCAGCAACTAGCCAACAGCAATGTGGTTACAACTAATAGCGCAATTATGAAACAAGATTCATGGGAAAATTTAATGATCCAGCCAAAGATCGATAACAGCAAAATCGAAAAAGATCAACATGAAATTAGAAGTTAGGGTTTACAAAATTGACAACAACAAAATCGAAAAAGATCAACAATAAAAAAAAACAACTAAATCAACAGATAATGAATTGAAGAAAAAAAAAACGTAAAATGAGTTCCTCAAAACATAACATTAATTGAATAACAATTAGGTGAGCAAAGTTAACACTCAACCACAAAAAAAAATCACAAACCTGAATGACCGGTGCGAGGATATGGAAGATGGCATAAACTCTAGTGGAGCTCTGGCAACGCAGCAACGACGGGCTCCAATCCTCAAACAAAACAGATGAAAGAGAGACAGCGTGCGCGAGGGTTTCAAACATTAGATTGTAGAGGAAGACACACAAGAGTAGCACCACCATCGCCGGCGCCTCCTACAGCCGACGCTGAAGAACAACGCTGAAGAACAATAAATCTTATTTGATTTCTAGGGTTCAAGTTTTCGAACAAAACAGATTAGAAACCGAAAAAAAAGAGCAACTTACTAGTTTTTGTGCAGAATGGAGTGAAATGCGAGTGAAAATTGAACCGAAAACCCTAGAAATGGGGGATTCAGTCGAATTCATAGCTTATGCGAACGAATTAGGGGTTTTAGCATGAAAACCATGGTGATGATAAGAAGGAGATGGAGAGAGAAGGAGGGCGGAAATGGGGTAGTTGGCATTTCGGTGGTTGAGTGTGGAAGGAGATGAGAAAGATCGACGGGGAAGACAGGAAGAGAGATAACAGGAAGGCGAGAGAAAATGGGGGCAACAGTAGAAGAGGGAGGAAGGTAGAGAGGGCATCAACGCTTACGAGGGAAAACAATCCAAATGCTCGGGTTGATAAACCGGAGCATTTATTCACAAATGCTCGGGTTGATTAGTCAACTGAAGCATTTTAATATCAAATGCTCCGGTTGAACTAATCAACCCGAGCATTTGTGAATTGTTTTTAAAAAAAATTAACAAATGCTCCGGTTGATTAGTCAACCAAAGCATTTGATAAGTAGCAAAAGCAGTTTTTTCCACTAGTGATACTACGAATCATTATATTAAATCGGTGGCTGTAGTTATTGACTACCACTTATAGAAAATTGTATTTCTAAGCCCAAACTGCATGACTAATACGCAAAAATGGAAAACCATATGACGGAATGAAACTCGTGCCCCGGGGCGAAACATGCATTTGACGGGGAGCGCGCTCCACCATGCATGATGAGCAATGTTTGAAAAGACACAAAATTTTGACAGAAAGTTTCTTTTGAGATAACATATTCTCCATAGAAAATAGTTATCATCAGTGCTCTTTTGAAAACATGACTCGCGACTTTTGTAGAAATCGCAATTAATTTGCTAAAATAGAAAATGCTTTCTTTTGAGATAACATATTCTCCATAGAAAATAGTTATCATCAGTGCCCTTTTGAAAACATGACTCGCGACTTCTGTAGAAAATCCCAATTAATTTTCTTAAAACGAAAATGCGACTTGAACGTCGTCTTAGATAGAAAATTCCGATTAATTTTCTAAAATTGAAAACACGACTTTATTCACGTCTTAAATGGAAAATCCCAATTAATTTTCTGAAATCCGACTTTATCGTCATCTTATAATAGAAAATCTAAATTTATTTTCCAAAATTTGAAAATGCGACTTTATTGTCGTCTTAGATAGAAAATCCCAATTAATTTTCCAAAATTGAAAATGCGACTTTATTGTCGCCTTTTTTTTTTTTATTCTTATGAATTTGTCTTTTGTTAATGTGATAGACTCCGACAATTAACAGTCTGACTCCAGTTTTTATCACAGTTTTTCATTATATTGATGACAAACAAATTATCAAGTTACCATTATTCAGTTTTTATGACTTCATGTGTTATCATGTCACCTTAAATTAAGACATCGTCAGGTCATGTAACACCCCGTCCTTCTACTACCAAGATACTAAACAATATCTAATCAAGATATACTAAAAATACGTTAGCGGAAATAACGTCAGGACAGTTATGCTACTCTAAAACAATAATTAAAGATAATCCTCAAATCAAAGTTTCATAGCTTCAAAAAGAAAAGTAATATCCGAGAAAATATTATTGTTCTAAATAAAAGAAATATCCCAATTATATCATAACATCAATCCAAAAATTACGAGACATGCAAGTCTCCCGTTAAAAAACTTAGATAAAAACTAAATGTCCTTGAAAGCTAGCCAAAAGTAGGACTGTCTATGGTCTCCATAGAACTCATCTGCCAAAAATAATCCCAGGAGCTTCTTCTCACTACAAACCCTCACTCTGCTAGCCCAAGCAGTCACAAGTATAGCAGTCATTTCCATCTGTAAGGATATATATTAAATAATTCCACAGTCAGTGGGGAATAACTAGCAGTTCTCCCAGAACAAAAGCAATCAAAGCACGATTCAGAAATAGATTAATAACAAAGGAAATCATACAACCATTATAACAATAACATGCATAAAAAAAAACCATAAAGCTCATAGGTAATACAAGTGGTCATCAATAATAAATAAACAAGATATAGTGAGTGAATAAATTCTAGAATACATAAATAATAATAAATCAAGAATACAACAAGTTATTGAGTCAGAAACCGAACGCCAATGAATCGCAATTCACTTCCTAAGGTTTGTCAGATCGCAATCTCCAGGTCAATCTATGGGCTTACGTTCCCCACTGCCTGTGTCTAAGAATGGCCAAACTGCCGATGCAGGGTAGAACACGCAGAACTCCCTGACCTCTCGGAACAACAATTAACCCAGGTTACCCCTAGTTTGCAAACCAGGTGGTTGGCATGTTCTTCACCGGGGACTACATCTATCCCACCGGATATTCTTATCTCAAAATGAAATCATGCATATCATCAAAGTATCATTCATCTTAAAATATTCATCAAAAAGGGATGCCACCCGGCCTTATACCCATAATTCATCAAAATAACTCTTCATAATTCCTCAAAATTAATAACTTACAAACTTTCAACAAATGTCTCCCACAATAAACACTTGAAACATGTCTAAACATCAACAATGATATTAAACTAGTTTTTACAGCACCAACAATTCAATCAAACATACATCACCAATTAACTCCAAAACTTATTCATTAAAAGAGTAGTAACAATTAATTATTTTCTTTTATAAATCAAACATAAACATAGGGATACCCAATAATACTTAATGCAACCTACTGAACATCAGCAACCAAGAACAAAATAAATTGCAAATTATTTCTGATTAACAAGTGCTCAAATAATTTAAAAGAGTATCCTCAATTTCACAACAAAAACCTGATAATAATTACTAAACTAATAAGTTCGAGCAGTAAAATCATACAAAATTTATCATATGACCCTAATGGCTCTACTGACATGGTACAATTTTTATTTATAATTTTCGGACTCTAAAAGTATTTTTAAACGTTAATATACAGATTACTCAATAAAGCCAATATAATAATTAAAAATAAAAAACGCCCAAAAATTACCAAAAATTTACATAACATGTATAAACTCACCGGAATACATAATATACAAAGAAGTGAATTTTTTGGCCTATAGAAATAATTTAAAATATTTATATACCGACAGAGACGAAATTTCAAAAATAGATATATCAATTAAGTAAAGTGGTAAACAGTGGGAAACAATTATTCTAAGGCATGTAATACATACTACACACATAACATGATCCAATAAAAATAATTTCAGCAATTTTAACATTCGTTTAATAATTATTATGCAAATAAGCCAAAAACGCACGAAACAACAATTAAATCAAATAAATCCTAAAAATCAAACGAAAATTATTTTTCTTTATACAGTATTCACACAGCATTCATCAAGTATATTCATGTCAAATTTCGTCAATAATTTCATTCAAAAAGTATTTTAAATAATTCCTAGCATAATAATAAAATACCGAATAATACCCTAATCACTATGGTTCTAAGATAACTACTAGTTACCTGGATCGTCGGAGGCGAGCTGAATATTTCTGGAAAATCCCGTTATAGGCGTGTACGCCTCTCCTTCTTCAATCCCCAAGCACCAAGTATAAGAAAAAGGCAAGTAGAACAAGTCACGAACAATTAACAAGGAGTAGAAAATGAAAAATTTTGAGAGAATGTTGAAGATGATGATGGCCGAATTTCTTGAATGGAGTTCTGATTTTTAATCAGAATTTGGAGTGTTAAAGGTTGAAGTAAAGGGGTTTCATTAAGGAGGAATGATTAGGGGGTTATGGGGGTTACAAAGCTACAAAGGGTCACAAAAGAAAATAAAAAAGAAAAGAAAGAAGAGAAGCTCTTCTTCTCCTTCTCCTTGGCCGGCTGTCCAAGCCCAAGACCACCAAAAACATTTCGGCCCAAATCAACAAGATCCATGCAACAAAAGTCCGCCACGCGATAAATCGATAACTTCCTAAATCGCGCCTAAACTTTGAAAATACTTAATAATAAAAATAATTCTAATAAATTATATTATAAATATAAATATAATAAACACATTAACACACCATAAAAATAATTCGGCTCCCAAAATTATAAAATAAAAATCACTAATTTAGAGAAAATAATAATCTTAGAGAAAATTTTTGCGAAAAACTAGGAGCAAAATTATGGGTTGTTACAATATCCCCTCCTTAAATAAAGTTTCGTCCTCGAAACTTCGAAAACACACAAACAAGACAAGAACACAAATAGTACCTAAAACGAATAGTTCCGGGTATTTCAGTCGCATCGACTCTTCGGTTTCCCAAGTAGCTTCTTCGTACTTTTGACTTCTCCAGAGTACTTTAACCAAGGAAATCACTTTCCTTCTAAGAGCACGGTTCTGACGGTCCAATATACGAATAGGTCGCTCTTCAAAAGTCAAATTCGGCTCAATTGACACCGATTCAACAGGGATCACATGCGAAGGATCACTACGATACCTGCACAACTGCGACACATGAAACAGATCATGAACCTTCGACAGCTCTGGCGGCAAAGCCAAACGATACGCGACCTCCCCGATCCTTTCAAGAACCTCATAGGGACCTACATACTTCGGACTCAACTTGCCCTTTTGACCAAACCGCATTGCTCCCTTCATAGGAGAAACCTTCAAAAGCACCTTATCTTCCACCTCAAAGGAAATAGGTTTCCGACGCAAATCAGCATACGACTTCTGCCCATCTTGAGCAGCCTTCATCTTCGCTTGAATTACTTTCACCTGCTCAACTGTATCCTGAATTAACTCCGGGCCCAAAATCAATGAGTCACTGATGTCGCTCCAACAAGTAGGACTACGACACTTCCTTCCATAGAGAGCCTCATACGGAGCCATTTGGATACTAGCTTGATAACTGTTGTTATAAGAGAACTCCACCAGGCTAAGAGACTTGACCCAAGACTGTTGAAATTCCAAGGCACAAGCACGAAGCATATCTTCCAAGGTCTGAATAGTTCTCTCAGTCTGACCATCGGTAGCTGCATGAAAAGCAGTACTAAGCTTCAACTTCGAACCAAAAGCCTATTGCAAAGCAATCCAGAAATGGGATAGGAATTGCGGATCACGGTCAGAGATAAGGTCTTTGGGAACCCCATGAAGACGAATGATCTCATTAGCATAAGCTTCAGCTAACTCTTCCATAGACCAAGTGTTCTTCATCGCAATAAAACGAGCCACTTTGGTCAACCGATCCACAACAGCATTCAATCCACCAGCAGCTCTAGGCAAACCCATCACGAAATCCATCGAGATCGAATCAAATTTCCAAGCAGGAATAGGCAAAGGCTGCAACAAACCACCAGGCCTCTGATGCTCAATTTTCACCTTCTGACAGACCAAACACCTAGCTACGAACTCGGCAATCTCTCTCTTCATACCAGGCCACCAAAAATTAGCCTTCAGATCCTTATAAAGCTTGTCACCCCTAGGATGAACGGAATAAGGAGTACTATGAGATTCTTCGAGAATCTTTCTCTTAAGCTCACCATCATTGGGCACAAACCAACGCCCCATAAACCTCAAGCTATCATCAGCACAGATCTTAAAGTTCTCTGCACGATCTTGCATCTTTGCTTCACGGATCTTCTCCAGCTTCGGATCACCTTTTTGCTTGCTTCTTAACTCCTGGAACAACTCAGGCTCAGCACTCATGGAACCCAACAACGCAGACACATAACCCTGAGGAACAACCTCAATATCAAGCTTGCGAAACTCTTCAAACAATTCACGAGGCACCACCATAGCAGCGTTTAATGAATGCTTACTCTTGCGACTCAGAGCATCCGCTACTTTATTCGCCTTACCCTCTTGGTAATCCAGGGTCAGATCATAATCCTTGATCAATTCAAGCCACCTTCTCTCGCCTCATGTTAAGATCACGCCGAGTGAAGATGTACTTCGAGCTCTTGTGGTCGGTATACACCTTACACGGAACACCATACAGATAGTGTCGCCATATCTTTAGTGCAAACACCACAGCCGCTAACTCCAGATCATGGGTCGGGTAATTCCTCTCATGCACCTTCAGCTGCCTTGAACCATAGGCTATTAATTTCCTTTGCTGCATCAAAACACAACCCAGACCATTCTTCGATGCATCACTGAACACTTCATACCCAACGCCCTCAGATGGCAAGGTAAGAACAGGAGCAGAGGTCAAACTCTCTTTCAGCTTTAGAAATGCCCCTTCACAATCCTCAGACCAGACGAACTTGCAGTCCTTGCGCATCAAGCGAGTCAGAGGTTGAGCTATCTTGGAGAAATTTTGAACGAACCTCCTATAATAGCCAGCCAAACCCAGAAAACTTCGAACCTCGGTCACATTCTTAGGACTCTCCCACTCGACAACAACCTTGGTCTTAGCGGGATCCACCTTAACTCCTTCCTTGCTGATTACATGCCCTAGAAAAGCAACTTCCTTCAGCCAGAACTCGCACTTAGACAGCTTTCCGAACCACTTTTGCTTGCGCAGAACATCCAACACCAGTCTCAATTGCTTCTCATGCTCCTTCTCATCCTTAGAGTAAACGAGAATATCATCGATAAACACGACCACACAAGTATCCAAGTACTCGTGGAAAGAGCGATTCATTTGATCCATGAAAATCGCAGGAGCATTCGTGAGACCAAATGGCATCACTTCAAATTCATAGTGCCCATACCTGGTGCGGAAAGCAGTCTTCGGAATATCCTCCTTCTTAACGGGAATTTGATGATATCCGGATCTCATATCGATCTTGGAAAATACTCCAACACCTTTTAGTTGATCAAACAGATCTTCAATGCGAGGCAACGAATATTTATTCTTGACCGTCACCTTATTCAGCTCACGGTAATCGATGCACAGACGCATACTCCCGTCTTTCTTCTTGACAAACAGAACGGGAGCACCCTAAGGAGACACACTAGGTCTTACGAAGCCCTTATCTATCAACTCTTGCAATTGAGTCTTCAACTCTTGCAATTCAGACGGTGCCATTCTATACGGAGCCTTGGATATAGGAGCAGTACCCGGTACTAAATCAATGCAGAACTCCACATCTCTTTCAGGAGGAATACCTGGCAATTCTTCAGGAAATACATCAAGATAATCCCGAACTACCGGAATACTCTCGAGCTGATCTTCAGATGACAAATCCCTCACCATGCAAAGGTATACCACCTCACCTTTTTGACGCATCTTCCGCATTCTTAGAGCGAAAACCCACTTAACACCCTCCATCACTACAACACCAGAATAAGAAATCCTTTTTCCCTTAGAATCTCTGAGCACCACCTTCTGATCACGGCACTAAATGCAGGCATGATACTTCGAAAACCAGTCGATTCCGAGGATCACATCAAACTCTGACATAGGAAACTCCTTAAGATCAGCTGGCAACTCAGAACCCAGAATGCTGACAGGCACGCCCTTAAACTCAGAATGACAGGGATAATTCTCACCAGACGGAAGAGATATTAGGGACTTAACAGGAGATCTAGAGGAAAGATTAGCTTTTCGAACGAAGGAACTAGCAACAAAAGACACTGTAGCACCAGTATCGAACAGAACAAAAGCAGGAGTATTATTTACAAGAAAAGTACCAGAGATGACATCAGGATGGACAGCGGCTTCAGCTTGCGTTATCACATAAATCCTGTTCTTCGGAGGAGCGGAAGAACCAACTGGCTTAGCAGGACAAGCAGAAAAAGACGGAGCTATAGGATTCTTAGAACATTGGAAAGACTTGTGCCCCATCTCCTTGCAATAGAAACAAACAACAGTCGATCCATTACAATTCTTCCCCGGATGAGCAGCCTTACCACAGATTCGGCACTTACTCGGATCAAAACTTGGACGATATCCAGATCCAGAACCCTGTTGATAACCCCCTCAACCAGACGGCTCATACCTCGGCTTCTTGGCCGGGAACTGAACATAAGTAGCAGCAGGCTTCTTAGCAGCAGCAGCCTTAGCAGAATCCTCCTCTTTCAAAGAGGCATGAATACTCAGAGCTATCTCATAGGCTCCCTGGAAAGTCGAAGCACCCAAACTCAGAACATGGGTCCTCACCCTAGGATCCATTTTCTTGATGTACCTTTTTACCCGCTCAGCATCAGTAGGTACAACTGTGGTAGCAAACCTGGACAGCTCGGTGAACTTATTAGTGTACTCCTGCACACTCAGAGTACCCTGAGACAGAGTTAAGAACTCTTCCTGCTTCTGCCAACGGAGCTCATCAGGATAAAACATGTCCTTCAGCTTAATACGAAACTCATCCCATCCAAAACCCGGTGTAGCCATGCAGCTTGCACGAACAGTACTCCACCAGTTATCAGCTTCCATCTTCAGATAATAGGTACCAATAGACACTATTTCAGCGACGAAGGCAACCAAGAGCGACAAGAAACAGTTCTCCATCTCCCTTATCCACCCTTCTAGCACCAAAGGATCAGAAGTCCCGTCAAAAGTAGGCGGACGGTGACAGTCAAACCGATCAAAGACGGATTGCCCACTAGGCGGAGCAGAAGAACGATTAGCCACAGCTATGATAGCGTTCTCAAGTGCTTGGCGCCTCTTTCGGGCAGCCTCCTTTCTAGCACTAGTCAAACCTCGAGGCGGCATTCTACAAACACAAGTTAAACATTCATTACTGAACACATTATTAGTTGTAAATTAACAACTTATCACATCAAATAAGAAAAATATTTTCCCGTGGTTTCCTACCTAAGTGACCCTCTCACCACTACTTTTCTTGAAGCCTAAGATTCTAATGACCCTAGTTACTTCCACTACACATTTCCCGGGAGTTTCTTAGTGACTAAGTAAGGGTCTCGGGTAACTTTGCTCTGATACCAACTGTAACACCCCGTCCTTCTACTACTAAGATACTAAACAATATCTAATCAAGATATACTAAAAAGACGTTAGCGGAAATAACGTCAGGACGGTTATGCTACTCTAAAACAATAATTAAAGATAATCCTCAAATCAAAGTTTCATAGCTTCAAAAAGAAAAGTAATATCCGAGAAAATATTATAGTTCTAAATAAAACAAATATCCCAATTATATCATAACATCAATCCAAAAACTACGAGACATGCAAGTCTCCCGTTAAAACTTAGATAAAAACTAAATGTCCTTGAAAGCTAGCTAATAGTAGGACTGTCTATGGTCTGCATAGAACTCATCTACCAAAAATAATACCAGGAGCTTCTTCTCACTACAAACCTTCACTCTGCTAGCCCAAGCAGTCACAAGTCTAACAGTCATTTCCATTTGCAAGGATATATATTAAATAATTCCACAGTTAGTGGGGAGTAACTAGCAGTTCTTCCAGAACAAAAGCAATCAAAGCACAATTCAGAAATAGATTAATAAGAAAGGAAATCATGCAACCATTATAACAATAACATGCATCAAAAAAAAAACCATAAAGCTCATAGGTAATACAAGTGGTCATCAATAATAAATAAACAAGATATAGTGAGTGAATAAATTCTAGAATACATAAATAATAGTAAATAAAGAATACAACAAGTTATTGAGTCAGAAACCGAACGCCAGTGAATCGCAATTCACTTCCTAAGGTTTGTCAGATCGCAATCTCCAGGTCAATCTGTGGGCTTACGTTCCCCACTGCCTGTGTCTAAGAATAGCCAAACTCCCAAAGCAGGGTAGAACACGCAGAACTCCCTGACCTCTCGGACGACAACAATTAACCCAGGTGTACCCCTAGTTCGCAAACCAGGTGGTTGGCATGTTCTTCACCGGGGACTACATCTATCCCACCAGATATTCTTATCTAAAAATGAAATCATGTATATCATCAAAGTATCATTCATCTTAAAATTTTCATCAAAAAGGGATGCCACCCGGCCTTATACCCATAATTCATCAAAACAACTCTTCATAATTCCTCAAAATTAATAACTTACAAACTTTCAACAAATGTCTCCCACAATCAACACTTGAAATATCTCTAAACATCAACAATGATATTAAACTAGTTTTTACAGCACCAACAATTCAATCAAACATACATCACCAATTAACTCCAAAACTTATTCATTAAAAGAGTAGTAACAATTAATCATATTTTTTCATAAATCAAACATAAACATAGGGATACCCAATAATACTTACTGCAACCTACTGAACATTAGCAACCAAGAACAAAATAAATTGCAAATTATTTCTGATTAACAAGTGCTCAAATAATTTAAAAGAGTATCCTCAATTTCACAACAAAAACCCGATAATAATTACTAAACTAATAAGTTCGAGCAGTAAAATCACACAAAATTTATCATATGACCCTAATGGCTCTACTGACATGGTAAAAATTTTATTTATAATTTTCAGACTCCAAAAGTATTTTTAAACGTTAATATACAGATTACTCAATAAAGCCAATATAATAATTAAAAATAACAATCAACGCCCAAAAATTACCAACAATTTACATAATATGCATAAACTCACGGGAATACATAATATACAAAGAAATACAGAAATAATTTTCATGATTTATATAGCGACAGAAACAAAATTTTAAAAACAGATATATCAATTAAATAAACCGGTAAACAGTGGGAAAAAACTATTCTAAGGCATGGAATACATACTACACACATAACATGATCCAATAAAAATAATTTCATCAATTTCATTCGTTTAATAATTATTATGCAAATAAGCCAAAAACGCATGAAACACCAATTAAATCAAATAAATCCTAAAAATCAGACGAAAATTATTTTTCTTTATACAGTATTCACACAGCATGCATCAAGTATATTCATGTCAAATTTTGTCAATAATTTCATTCAAAAAGTATTTTAAATAATTCCTAGTGTAATAATCTAATACCGAATAATACCCTAAACACTATGGTTCTAAGATAGCTACTAGTTACCTGGATCGTCGGAGGCGAGCTGAATATTTCTGGAAAAGCCCGTTATAGGCGTGTACTCCTCTCCTTCTTCAATCCCCAAGCACCAAGTATAAGAAAAAGGCAAGTAGAACAAGTCACGAACAATTAACAAGGAGTAGAAAATGAAAATTTTTGAGAGAATGGTGAAGAAGATGATGGCCGAATTTCTTGAAGTATGGTAGCAATGGAGTTCTGATTTTTAATCAGAATTTGGAGTGTATAAGGTTGAAGTAAAGGGGTTTCATTAAGGAGGAATAATTAGGGGGCTATGGGGGTTACAAAGCTACAAAGGGTCACAAAAGAAAATAAAAAAAAAAAAAAGAAAGAAGAGAAGCTCTTCTTCTACTTCTCCTTGGCAGGCTGTCCAAGCCCAAGACCACCAAAAACATTTCGGCCCAAATCAACAAGATCCATGCAACAAAAGTCCGCCACGCGATAAATCGATAACTTCCTAAATCGCGCCTAAACTTTGAAAATACTTAATAATAAAAATAATTCTAATAATTTATATTATAAATATAGATATAATAACCACATTAACACACCATAAAAATAAAAATAATAATTCGGCTCCCAAAATTATAAATATAAAAATCACTAATTTAGAGAAAATAATAATCTTAGAGAAAATTTTTGCGAAAAACTAGGAGCAAAATTATGGGTTGTTACAGGTCATGTCACTTTAAAGTGATGCATTGTCAGGTCTTGTCACCTTAAAGGGTTGACCAAAGGTTATTTCCCTCTAGATAAACTATGGTGGACCAAACAACATATGGCAAAAAAATTTTTTATGCGTGATGCTTATTAGCTTTATCGGAAAATGATGATCAATATATTAAATAGATTGATCAACGTCATTATTTTGGATGACTATCAGGAAAATAGATTGTACCAATATTCTTGATTCATCATTGACACTGTTTTTCGATGTTCGGCTTAAGCAAAAATTGTCATACCACAAATGCTTGGTCATTAACCATTGTTAGGGATGCTCCTTTTTACCCCATGGACAATACCCAAGCTCATTATCCATGGCATGGATGATCATCTTTTCCATCTATACAAGGGGCATGGTTTTTGATTTCCAAAATGCACCACCTTCACTAATCCAATCTTTTCTCTAATTTTCTTCTTTCACGAAATGACTCCTAATTATGAAGAAGCCAATGAAATGAGGAGTCTTGAGAAAAAAAACAACTCTCGAGGGTCACAAAGAATTTGGAGCAACCAAGGCAATCCTTCTCTTCTTCCCGCTTCACTAAGGATCTTATGTCTTCGCTTTCACTTTCTATCTATTATGAAATGATTCATGTTGCTTCCCAATTTTGGGATGAAACTCGTCATGTCTTCCGCTTTGGAGACCAGAAGATTGTGCCTCTTGTTGAAGAGGTAGCGGATTTGCTAGGCTTACCATCCAATGGTCCAGTTATTACACATAGATCTCCTACAAGGATTTCGGAAGATTATTTATCAACAATTTTATATCTTCCTGAAAACTTTCATGGAAACTACCTACAACATGGTGAGGTACTTCTTCTTAACTTATTGTTGACTTTCCAGTTTGGCACTTGGCAATTCTCTAATAATGCCAACTATAGGATTGCTAGAGAAAATGGTTGCATTCTTATGATTTTGGGAAGCACCCTTACTAAATGGTCTTTAAACACATGCCATGTTCGGTATCTTTCACTTATTCCTCAAATTGTTAGTAGGGGTCGTCTTGGACCACTTATTTTGGGGGAAATGTTCCTTGGCTTAGACAAACACAAAAGAAACACTCAAAGCATTGTGAAGGCATGTCCATTAGCCCTTCATTTTTGGTTAGTGGAAAAATTTTCTCTCATGAAACCCTACAAGAGTCTTACAAAACTAATCATCTCCGTGAGAAAGATCTTCTTTCTTTCTTCTATGGTGGGTGGGAGGATTTTTCCACATAAAGTGGGTTACAAGCCACCTTGGCATTAGTGCAATTGTATATTGCAATTCTGGTCGCAGAGGTGCACAATTACCGGGACTTTGCCAAGTCAATTTCTACCTTCCATGGAGGTGTCTAAGGCAAATTGGTTGGAGACAACAACATATTCGTACCCTCCAGACTCTCCCAACATGTGCCACTTATGAGGCTGATATGAGTGGTATTCAGAGAATGCCTACTATGTGGTAGGGAGCTAAAATCATATCAGCACTACCTGAACCTTATTCCTTTCCACTAATTGATGAAGATTACCTTCAATGGCTTCTGGTTGATATTATTCAAGACAATGATTCGGACGGGCCTACCACGAAGAGGAGAAGGGTTTGAAAGAAATATCATGTTTATTTTCTATGCCGTTTTTTTTTCTTTTCTTTTTTTAGTTTGTAGGAAATGCAGGCTTTATGCCTTTTTATGTATGAAATGAATTACACCAGTTGGGATGAATAAATAAAAGAATATTTGTTTGTGAGAATTATCTACTTGTGAGAAATTCAATGTGAACACAACTCTAAACACATGCACACTTTAACATTAAATATGACATGGAAATCATAACTAATCAATCATATGACACATAAAAACATAACACATGAAACCTTAACAATCAAAATAATGTTTCATCATTTTTCTTTTTCTCCGTTTTTTTTTTCTTCTGTTTTTCGTTTTTTTTTCTCATTTTTTTCTTCTTCTTCTTTTTTTTTTGTCTTTTTTTTTTGTTGCATACATTATATGATTTATTAAGAATAACCAGATAGGATATAAAATCTACAAACTGCTTGGTTACTTGACCATGACAATTACAATTACTTTGATACCTAAGCGTAATATTTCTTTAACTGATCAAGATTAGTGAAATGGGTGAATTCATTCCCGTTAAAATCCATTAACTTTTCTGCTCCAGCCATGGTGACATGCTTCACTAGGAATGGTCCAGACCAGTTAGGCTTGAATTTTCCCCGAGGATCATGCAACAGAGCTCTATTTTCCTTCTAAACTAGATCACCTTCTTGAATGTCTCTATCTTGAACCTTTTTGTTAAATGCACGAGCAATTCTCCGCTGGTAGAGTTGAATTTTATACAAAGCCTGTAGTCGACGCTCATATGCAAATGCGAGCTCATCGTAACGAGTTTTGTACCATTGGTCTTAAGAGATTTCACTTTCTACTATGACCCCTCAGAGATTGCATCTCCACCTCAACCTGTAGGACTGGCTTCATCCCATAAACCAAAGAATACGGGGTTGTTCCTGCTAGAGTCCTAATTGATATCCTATATCCCCAAAGGGCATATGGGAGTTTGTCATGCCATTCCCTAGTCTTTTCAATCATCTTGGCACCAATAGTCTTAATTGTCTTATTGGCTGCTTCCACTGCTCCATTAGTTTGGGGACGATAAGGTGAAGACTGATAATGCTTGATTGCATAGTTTGCAAGAGTTGTCTTCAGATGACCTTCAAATTCTGATCCATTATCAGAGATGATTTCAGAAGGTATGTCATACCGATAAATAATGTTGTTAATCACGAATTTTGAGACTTGCTTTGCCCCTAGCTTTGAAAAGGATACAACTTTAACCCACTTCGAAAAGTAATCAATTGCTACAAGAATATATTGATGCCCATTTGAAGCATTCAGATGAATTTATCCGATTATATCTATGTCCCAACTTGAAAACGGCCAAGGAGAAGTCATATTAATTAGTGACAGAGGTGGCATATGATTGAGGTTAGAAAATATCTAACATTGCTTGTACGCATGGACAAAGCTGATGCAATCACCTTCTAAAGTACTCCCATAAAAACCCGCTCGCAAAATTTTACGGGCCAGCGTCCTTCCGTTCATATGGGGTCCACATTCACCCCCATGAACTTCTTCCATGATGGCTTGCTTTTCGCTGTTATTCATGCAGAGTTGTCGAGTACCATCAAACCCTTTGTGATATAGTCTTCCTTTTGGAATGAGATAATGAGCAACTAGTCTTCTGATAGCTATACGATCCTTCTTGCCACCCCCCTCTGGATACTGCATAGTTTTCAGAAAAGCCTTGATATCCTTGTACCAGACATCATCATCGTCTGATTAATCTAGCGTGGAGACGATTTGTGCTATCGTCACTGTAGGTCCCTTCTTTTCTTCAATTAAAACTAACTGGATTTTTGTACCATTTTCTCATGTTAAATTAACAGCGAGATTGGCTAAAGCATCAGTGAAACTATTTTGTTCCCGAGGAAGATGTTTGAAGCTGACATCATAAAAATAAGGGATCAATTCTTGAAGGTACTCTGTGTAGAGCTGAAGTCTCTCATCTCTAACCATCCAAATTCTTATTGTTTGAGAAATGATGAGATAAAAATCTCCATATACAGTGAGATGTCTTACCCCAGCTACTAAAGCGACTTTTGCTCCATATATACAAGCTTGATACTCAGCCTTATTGTTTGTTGTTATGAAATCCAGCTTAACAACAAATAGAATATGGACTTCATCAAGATCAACTAACAAAACCCCTGCTCCATTACCTCTTCTATTAGAAGCTCCATCAAAATACATGCACCATTGTGGATTCACAATGAATATAAATACTCATCAGGGAATGCATCATCATATTCACCTCCTGACACTGGCCCTTCTGCTAGGGCCTTAGATATGGCTTTTCCTTTAATAGATTTCTAGCTGACACATTCAATATCAAACTCAAATAGCATAGCATGCCATCTCGCCAATCTTTCACTAAGAATGGGTTTTTCGAACATATACTTGATGGGATCCATTCTCGAGATCTGGTAAGTGGTATGAGCTTGAAGGTGATGCCTCAACTTCTTCGTGGCATAGACCAAAGAGATACATACTTTTTCCAGTGATACCTCAATTTCTTGCTGAGATAGTATATGGCAACTTCCTTCTTTGTTCCCTCTTGATATTGGGCTAAGAGAGCTCATACAACCGTTTCAGTAATAGTGAGGTAAAAAATCAGGGGTTCTCCTGGTCTAGGCGGCATTAGAATATGTGGATTTGAACGGTACTCTTTTATTGAATCGAAAGTTTCCTGACATTCCTCATTCCACTCATGGGATGCCCCTTTTCTGAGCAACTTAAATATATGTTCACATCTCATAGTGAGTTGTGAAATGAACCTGCTGATATATTGAACTCTGCCTAGAAATCCTCTTACTTCTTTTTCTGTTTTTTGGAGGAGGTAGCTCTTGAATAGCTTTTACCTTTTTCGAGTCCACTTAAATGACGTCTTGTTTGACAACGAATCCCAACAACTTCCCCTAAATGACACAAAACACACACTTTTGAGGATTTAGCCTTAGATTGTATTTCCTGATTCTTTCAAAGAAGGACCTTAATGCAGGAATATGCCCCTCAAGATCTTCACATTTCACAATCATGTCATCTACATAAACCTCCATAATGTCGTGGATGAGGTCATGAAGGATAGTGGTTGCAGCCCTTTGATATGTTGCTCCGTCATTCTTAAGACCAAAAGGCATAACTCGGTAACAGAATGTGCCCCATGGAGTGATGAAAGACGTCTTTGTCATGTCTTCTTGGGCCATGAGTATTTGATTATACCCTGAAATTCCATCCATGAAGGAAAACATTGTATGACCGACCATACTATCCACGAGGACATCGATATGGGGTAAAGGAAATCAATCTTTTGGTGATGCAGCATTCAAATCACGAAAATCAATGCACACCCGAACTCTCCCATCATTTTTAGGTACAACCACTATATTGGCGAGCTAACTCGGATGCTTTACAGCTTAGATAAATTTGGCATCAAGCTGTTTCTGGATTTCTTCTTTCACTTTCAGACTAACCTCTGGTTTCATTTGGCGGAGCTTTTGCTGCTTATACTTGCTTTTAGGATGTAACGGAATGCGATGTTCCCTAATTTCTCTATTAACACTAGGCATATCAGAATAGGACCATGCAAACACATCTATATACTCTTTTAACAATGCAATAAACACGGACTTTTCAGTTGGGGAGAGGGATGAAACTATTTTGACTTCTTTTACAGCATTTTCTGTACCAATATTAATTACAATGCATTCTTCCATGGGTTTTATATATTTTCAGCTGCGTCAAGTGATTCATCATTATTAAATTCACTGTCAGAAATAACATCTTGCATGCAAATGTACTTAGATAAAGGTTCACATTCAATTTCCTCACTGTCAGAGTCTTCTGACTGGGCGTGCAAGGTAAATTGGCTGGAAGATGAGCTACCGGTATGATATCCATCCAAAAGAGGTGAAAAGTTATTTTCCTGAGGTGGATGTGGATGATGGTTTCCTAAAAACATTTTAAAATTCTATAGGCCCGTCTTTTGCCTGACACTCAATACTCCACTTATGTTCAATGCTTCCACCAGAAGGTATCATCAAGGACATCGGGTCAAAATTCCCTACTTCAGAGGACTCAAAAGTGAAAAGTTTCTTAAGGACTCCAAGTTCCAGATTATCTACCCACTCATTTTCTTTTTCCATTTTTTGTTCTCGGACAAACCAACTTTTGAGTAAATCCAGATTTCTAGCCTCATTGAAGAATATCTCCAATCCCGGTAAGATCTTCTGTTCCTTCCTACTAAGCCAAGGTTCTTGAAACTCGTAGTATGGCGCAAAGATCTCCTTACCAAGTATGAACTAGTCATTGAGGGTAAAAGAAGGTTCTTTCATGTTGCAAGAAGTGCTGCCCTGATCATATCCTAATCAATATCAGTTTTGCTTGTCTACTATGGGGATTAGTTGCTTTATTCCCCTACTATCACGCCTTAATACAGTTCCTTTAGTATAACCCATTTTCATCATGATTTGAAAGCCTTTGGACAGAGGTTGCATGGCAAACCCTACAAGCTCTTTGACGATATGGCTGAGGTGTTTGTTTTATGATGGTTATTGGCCATCCTTAGAGAAGGGACAAATTTCTTCTTTTTATACCTAAAGGTAGAAAAAAAAAGAATTAAAAGAAAAGAAAGGAAGGCCACATATTGCATAATGCATTGCAGAATAAAGAAAATTTTCGAAAACGATTTTGCAATATTTTGACTGGAATGGTCCACCATTTTAATTTTGGTTTTTTTTTTATTTGACTCTCTTGAGCGATTTTACTGTCATTAGGGTTGAAAACAACATTTTTCATTCTTCCATTCCCTGTTTTAATATTTGAACAAAGACATAAAATATAGAGATTACGGCCTATATCCCCATTGATGCGTCAATTCAACGTTCTGAAGTTGCTCCTGTGATGACTTGTATCTCGAGTTTCGATCACATTGCATGAAATACAATGGTTAATACATTTGGGTCAAACCCGAAGGCTGCCTACATATTCCCATTGCTCCCGCTGCATTTTATGGGGAATCAAACTCAGCGTAGTTCATTATTGTAGGCGTGGATTTTTAAATCCTTTAATTCCTACACGCGGTGTGAGCGCGTTTATTTGACTACCCCATTGTTAAGGTTTTAATAAATAAATGTTTTTGAAGTCGCCAACAATTCTATAAAGGAAGAATCATAAACCTAATTGGATATGGGAAACCGTAGGGATAAATTATCCAATGTAGATTTCCCCTTCCTGACTCCATAGATGGGCAAAATAAACCAAAGATTGAGTTCGGGGGTGAGGGTACGAATATAGTCATAATGAACCACATTCGCCCAAAGTTGGCCTCTACTTAATATCGATTCATTGCAGAATTATGCCAAAGAATATTCAAATAATATTTTTATACACCCTAAAAATATTTAGTGTAAGTAGGTTCAGGAAACACATAAAAAGACTAATTTTTAGTGATATGTTATTAGGCAATCAATATTATAGGGAACCTAACAGGTTGTCCAAATTAATCTGCTTAATATTAGAACAATTCTTTATGTCTTTGATTAGAAAAAATATCATGTGGGTAATGAAAGAATTAAAGCAGGACAATCATGATAGCATGCATATAATGATCAGGCAAGTATAATAATATGAAAGGCAATAAAAAGAAAGAAGAGAAGAGGGTAGAATATACAGGAGATCGATTATTACTTAAAGATCTACATCATGAAAGAAATAGTTAGTAACTTCAAAGCAATAAAAATAATTTATTCAAGGATCCTCAGGATTATACCTATGCGGCTTAGATTGAGGAGCGCAACGATCTTTCGGCGGAGCAATCGTGAAACCAAGAATGTAGTATGAATAATTAATTGAAAGTGTTGAAAAGTATTGAAACTATTTGAATGTATTTGAGTGTTTGAAGTATTTGAAGTGTATGTTTGAGTATTCGGAAGAATTTTGTGTGCGTAAATAATAATCTGAAAAGCCGCCCGTAATTCGGGAAATCACGGAGAATTTATAGGAAAAAGAAGGCGTGCGCTGCACGCACGCCTAGCGCAAGCCTACATGGCAAACGCAAACCACGTGTCAGGCGCACATTGGTGTGCCTGACGCAGCCAGCCCAATCAGGTTTAAGCACGTGTAAACGGGTTGTGAAAAGATAAAAGAGAAAGTTGCGTCTCACACAAGACTTGTGTCAGACGCAGGACTCTGTGTGAGTCACAAAATCTACGTGTCAGGCGCTCATTGGTACGCCTGACACGACATGGCCAATGTGCAGGACGCACATGGCGCGCTGAGCGTAGCCCCCGCGTCCGGCGCATATTCGGGAATATCCGAGCATATTCCTTTGCGTGTCTTTCAAAGATACTTTTCTATCCCTAAAATTCTGGAGATTGAATTTTACAGACTAAAAAGCTGATTATCAAGATAATAAAAATATTTATGAAATTAGTTATTAAAATAATAAATATTTGATTGGGTTTTTGAAAATGCACTTAAAACATTTTATGGGCTTAAAATACAATTAATCATTATGAACAATTGATTGAGCTTTAGAATATCATTTCAAAACACATTTGGGATCAGTTCTTTAGATTGCTCTTCCGTTGGGTTGCGCCAACTAATGCCGCGGTATGTTTCATCATTGGATCCTTAAATGGGGAGACACGATTATGTGTCTACAGAAGCCCCCACTTTGACTGAGGTTCAGGAAACCGAAAGTCAAAGTATACGGTGTCGGGACGGAGAATGATTCTAAACGCTCTGCAGTTTAGAACTGATCTATAGCCGCCGGTCTCTGCAAAACAAAGTTAGTATGCAGGACAATAACTACAAGCAATCTGATTACCTGCAGGGAAAGATGTTAGCAGATAGGTGCAAACAACTCACATAAGCACATAGTGATGCAAATAATGCAAACTTAGACTCTCTAAGGATGTATGATACGCTATGCAAGGATTAAGGTTATGCAAAGCTAAGGGATAACACGTCATGCAAGGTTAGGGTTTTGCAAAGCTGTAATGCAAGGTCAGGGTTTTGCAAGGCTAGAAGATGTATAGAATGATTTTCGAAAATCGCTTTTAGTAAATGATCGGGGTTCGTAAACGTGGTCCGCGGATTACAACTTTTCGGGAGTTTAATTTGATTTGGAGGAACCACCACACGTAGGAAGCCCCCACTTTGGGTGAGCTTGCCTTGAATTAGGCTTGAGCCTTAATCGAAATGTACTTGATCTGATATTGAAACATAGTTGATCTAACTTGAACGTTGAAAGTTGTCACTAGGGTACTGGGGATTCTTCTTTGGGAAGTTGATATAGGCAATGTCAGATATTGCCAAAAATCATGGAATTATCGGGGAGTCCTTCGGGGAAAAGGAGAGCTTGGACTAAAAAAAGGTTGAAATTTGTAACTTAAATGAATGTAGGTGGGAAAAGGCTTTAATGAGGCTAGGTGCAGACTCGAGTCTATGTCGGGATCTAGAAAGAGTATGCTCCTAAATTCTAGAAAGTCAAATCATTAGCCCACGACTAATTTTCATTTTATTGAAGCGGTCGGACCTCGAGACGAGGATTCCTACGTATCCTTGCGGAATTAGACCATTCGTAGTTCCCGATCTGATTTCTTTTTTTATTATCATTTTTTTTATGCCCTAACTTTTGCCTAAGCCGCCCTTTCGGGTTTTCAACCTAGCGGGCTTGGACATACCTTGAAGAAGGAGTTATGGTTGATGAAAGATTGAAAGGTTTAAAGCTTGAAGTTTTGATGAAGGTTTAATTGGTTTGAGGAATGAAGAGTCATGGATTTGGATTAAAGGTTAAGGGTTTTGATGAATCAAAGGGATTTGAATGAGGGGTAGAACTTGTGTGCAAGCCCCCTAGCTTGACTTTTATTTCTTTGCCTTCGGCTCTTTCTTTTTCGTACTTTTGTGCGTTTTGCTTTTGCTTTTGCTTTTTTATTCACTTTTTTAATTTTGCCTGGCATTGATAAATTTTATGTAGTAAGGCTTGCGCACAAGTTTGGTTTAGGGTATTGAAAGGTTTGAAGATTATTTGTGGAGTTTTGAATTGAAAGGCTTTTTAGCTAATGGAAATGATGGTTTAAAGGATTTTTGGTTTTCCTTAGTTGTATGAGGATGGTTTATGAAAGGTAATGGAAGGGAGAGGGGAATAACTCCTGATCCAAAGTATGTCCTTTTTTATTTTTCTCTTTTTTTCAGATCTCTTTTTATTATTAGTCAAGTTCATTAGGTGATTTGAGTTTCATCATTGAATTAGAAGCATAAATAAAATGATGGAAGGGCAATGAAAATGAAAAATAAAAAATGAAAATGAAAATGGAAAGGCTATAATAGATGAAGTCCTATAGTGACATAGACTTGATGGGAAAGGAGAGAAATGGCTCAGGGTAAGGACTCTCTGACTCATCCTAGAAAACCAGAAACAAAACACTAAGTCTGTTGAATTGTTGATGCACTGCGCAAGGGGTTGTTGATGACGCTGATTCTCGTTGTATCAAGCATTAGTAGTATATTGTCATTGATCATGTTTCGCAGCGCAGTGATGGTATTCGACACAAGATGTCAGGTGGAATTATTTCGTTGGAAGTCGCGGTAGAAATGTAGGTTGCTCCTTTTGAATTTTCTTTTAAGTGCAGGGTTCAGAGTAGACCCTATGAAAGTGATCACGCCTCTAATGTGAAGGCGGTAGACCCTATGGAATTGATCGCGCCTCTATTGTGAAGGCGGTCAAAAGCAATCTTCATGACTCTAAGTGAAGTCAGGGTGGTGATAGTGCGATTGATGAGCTTTAGAATAGGCTCAACTGTTTGTTTCTCCATTAGGCGCTCCTAAGTTGTAATCTCTCGACCGGTCATGAATGGAATCGAGTGGACCTTGCTTGTAAGTTTTACGATAAGATTTTCGAAATAAGAAATGGAAATGAGAAATAGGAATAGGAAATGAAAAATGAGAAGTGGAAATGGAAATGGAAATGGAAACGAAAATTAGAAATGGGTATGATTTTGGACTAGTATGGGCTTGACCATGATGGAGTCATGGGCTAACTATATGCAAAGGCAGACATGGACTGGACTATGCAAGCAGACTGGACTCCATGACTGGGATTTGGTGATAATATGAGAGACTAGACTTTGAACTTACGGGTGAGTAAGTAGGCTAGACTTTAAAAAAGGCTGGACAATACGGGAGACTAGACCTTTAACTTAAGGCAAGCAGGCTAGTACCTAGACTTTGGAACTTACGGGTGAGTAAGCAGGCTAGACAACTAGACTTTGGAACTTACATTAGACTAAGAGGCTAGACTCGAAAATTGCCGATGTGGACTTATGGAATGCTAGCTTCGCTAGACTTAGGGGAAGGTTGGACAATAAGGGAGAGTAGACGCTTAACTTAAGGCAAGCAGGCTAGGCAACTAGACCTTGAACTTACCGGTGAGTAAGCAGGCTAGATAACTATACTTTGAAACATACATTAGACTAAGCAGACTAGACTCGAAAATTGCCTATGCGGACTTATGGAATGCTAGCTTCGCTAGACTTAGGGGATTGGTTGGAGAGTAAGGGAGAGTAGGCTCTTAACTTAAAGCAAGCAGGCTAGGCAACTAGACTTTGAACTTACGGGTGAGTAAGCAGGCTAGACAACTAGACTTTGGAACTTACATTAGACTAAGCAGGCTAGACTCGAAAATTGCCTATGCGGACTTATGGAATGCTAGCTTTGCTAGACTTAGAGGGATGCCATTATGGTCTTACAGGGATGAGTAGCTTCGCTAAACTCGAGGATTTCGGTAGTTATGGATTTATGGTAGGAGTTGGACTTGGCTAGGGCCTACATGGAGATGCAAACTAGACCTAAGTTTGGTCTGGATTAGACTTAGACTTAGATTGTAATTGATTAGACTTGGACTGGGCTTGACATAAGATGCAAATGGGCCTAGATTTTGAGTTGAGATAGACTTATATGGGCCTAAGATGGACTATAATGCTAGTGGGCCTAATATGAATGCATGGACTCGAATTAGATGGACCCTATATGAATGTAAAATGGACTCTAATGCATATGGGCCTAGAATGAATGCAAGTGAATTGAGTCGATTGGATTGAATTGGATTGAAGGTGTTTGGAATGGGCTTAGAATTTTCGAAATTCATTTTTGAATGGAACCCCTTGTTTTATCTTTTATTAGGAAAAGATGATGGATTGATTTGAAAAATATATTTTTTGAAATGTTGCGATATGATGATGATTAGTAAATGCCTTATAAAAAAGGTAGAATAGAAGAGATTATAGGATTGATTTTGAAATATGTAAGTTTTTGAAATTGATTGAATATGGTAAGGATAGAATTGATAGGAAAGATTAGTTGAACAGCAAGGAGAAGATGGGAAGAGGTAGACATGCATGACAACTTTTAGATGCATTTTTTTTGGGACAAAATTGACCTTGCATGAAAAGACTGATTTTTTTTATGTTGAATTAGGTGATAAGCCTAAATGACCAAATTACGCGAATGGAGACAGACAAACGCACATTGGACTGAACGTAGGTTCGACAATTACAACGGCTAAATTGACGAAAAGCGTGCGATGCATAGACTGCGTGCCGCGCAGCATTGCTGCACGCGGCGCACAGCCGTGCTTCTTGCGCGGGAGTCGTCCGCCAGGAGCAACTTAATGCGTTTGGCGCACTACTCCTCGACACATTTTTCGAGGATTTAGGCGACGAATTGGCCGATTGACGAAAATTTGCTTGTTTGTTAATTAGACGCAATTTTAGGGACGCATAATAATGACAGTTTGACAAAATAATAGCAGACAAACATTGCAATCACAGGCAAATGTCATACAACATGGATGCAAAAAGTTCCAACCTAAAGTCCAGTTCTATGTTTGAAACTATTGGTCAGGTTTAGGTTCAGTCTGAAAATGGTCCATGACTAAGAGATTGATCCCACGCTTCGTCCCCTGCTTAAAGAGGTGGCCACGTGTAAGACGCACTCTAGTCTCAAGTCAGGAACAAGAGAACAAGGCCATGGTTGGGTAGGTTTGCTTAGGACTAAGATCCAACACTATCGCTCAGGAAGCTTTTTAGAAGGACAAAGCGCAAACCCCCCGGGGGTGACCTCACACATAGAACATGTGCTAATGAGGCAAGGTAGATTGTCCTTATGGTGGCTGAATAATAGCCATGCACATGCAAAACAATATATTATTCAAAGGCATAAAAAAAGAATGAATCGTATTTTTCAAGTTTCACCCACTCATTTAAAAAAAAATTATTTTTTTTTTAAAAAAATCCCCCCTAGTGAAGTCGCCAAATTGTCAGCGTGGATTTTTAATTCCTTTAATGCCTACACGCAGTGTGTGCGCGTTTATTTGACTACCCCATTGTTAAGGTTTTATTAAAAATATGTTTTTGAAGTCGCCAACAATTCTTTAAAGGAAGAATCATAAACCTAATTGGATATGAGAAACCGTAGGGATAAATTATCCAATGTAGATTTCCCCGTCCTGACTCCATAGATGGTCAAAATGAACCAAAGATTGAGTTCTGGGGTGAGGGTACGAATATAGTCATAACGAACCACATTCGCCCAAAGTTGGCCTCTACTAAATATCGATTCATTGCAGAATTTATGCCAAATAATAATCAAATATTATTTTTATACACCCTACAAATATCTAGTCTAAGTAGGTTCAGGAAACACATAAAAAGACTTGGGTCAGACGCAGGACTCTGTGTGAGTCACAAAATCTACGTCTCAGGCGCTCATTGCTACGCCTGACGCGACATGGCCAATGTGCTGGACGCACGTGGCGCGCTGAGCGCAGCCCTTGTGTCCGGCGCATATTCTGGAATATCCGAGCATATTCCTTTGCGCGTCTTTCAAAGATACTTTTCTATCCCTAAAATTCCGGAGATTGAATTTTACGGATTAAAAAGTTGATTTGTTTATCAAGATAATAAAAATATTTATGAAATTATTTATTAAAATAATAAATATTTGATTGGGCTTCTGAAAATGGACTTAAAACATTTTATGGGCTTAAAATACAATTAATCATTATGAACAATTAATTGGGCTTTAGAATATCATTTCAAAACACATTTTGGATTAATTCTTTAGATTGCTCTTCCATTGGGTTGCGCCAACTAATGTCGCGGTATGTTTAATCATTGGATCCTTAAATGGGGAGACACGATTATGTGGCTACAGTTATTTTAGAAAGAACTAAAGTTTTTTATTTAATAAAGCAGCTGCACTCATATTGAGCTACCTACGTACCCTAGGTGCTACATAGGTGGAGTGATCTCCCAGTGCAACTGTTACGATAATGGGATTCAAGCTGCACGTAGTTCTCTGATATTAACGAACTAAAAGATTTTTTTTCGATGGGCTAACCCCCTACAGGACATTTACCGAAGATTTTTCTCCTTCTGTGAGTAGACAAGAGCTATGTTGATGATTTGCTTGATGCGATTGTTGAGAGCATGACATTGGTTTGTATCGTGACCATGCAACTGATGATAATGGCAGTACTTGTGGAGATTTGACCCTACAGGACCGGCCCCTAGGCGTCTGGGAAGTGGATGAATCTGACCTTGTTCAACCAGTTTGCGAAAGATATCGACTTGGGATTACGGTCGCGGATGTGACGACACCTTCATTGCATGTACTTCTTTGTGGGTTGGAATAATGATGCCTCGATCAATCAGGCTTTGAATTTTGTAGTAAAGGTCATGGCATCGATCAGTGTCATGCCCAAATTGACGACAATAAGCACAGATTTGCTCATGTATGTTCCAGGAAGGGGTTAACAGTGCACCTGCGCTCGGATTTATTATGTGTATGTGTGCCAATGCTTGGAGCTCCTACCTCTTCTTCATCATCCTCACTTGGTTCATATTATGGCTCTGTTTATTCAGCACTTACATCTGGTGCGGCTGTTGGAACCTCATTCATCCATGAATTTTCAGGTGCTACTAGAATACGGTGGATAGTGTAACCATCCTATCTAGTGTCTTCTACTTCGTTCAGGTAAAATATTGATTTCCCGGTGTTGGAGATGGTCATGATTTCTGGATCACCAGAAATAGTCATAGCACCATGATCAGTGAGAAGATTTACCTTTTGATTTAGAGTTGAGGCTACTACTCTATTTTCATGCAGCCACGGTCTTCCTAATAAGAGATTGAAACATGCTTGAATGGCAATGACCATGAATTCCACCTTTTTTGTCACGGGACGACATTCAATGAGGAGGCTGATTAAACCCAGTACTTCTCTCTTGGCATTATCATATGCTCTGACCACCTAGTTGGATGGTACCAGATCTTATTTTGAATACCCAAGACTTGTTAGCACACGTACCGGGCAAACGTTGATTACGGAGCCATTGTCGATCAATACTCTAAGTATCTCCCATCCATTACAACGTATAGTGATGTGTAAAGAATTTTTGTGGTTAGTATTATCAGAAAGATCATTGTCTGTGAACATGAGAGTTCGATCTACACCATGAATGAGCCCCACCATCTGGTCAGGTGCTATGGAAGAGCTTACAGAGGCTTCATTGAAATGCTTCAAAACGGCTGCCTCATGAGGCTGGGAATGCATTAACAACTTCCAGATGAAAACATTAGCATTTACTTCTTTCATACGCTTGATAGCATCATCTTCTTTATTACTATCCTCTGTCATAGGTCCCTTGCCCTTTTCCTTCCTTCTCAATACCTCCAAAGGATTTTCATCCTCCAAATGGGATGGTTTAAAATAACACTCCTCATCACTAAGATCATCCAGGCAGATGGGGCGCCGGTATGTATTTGGTGTAGTGAACTGACCTCCAGTGTTTTTCTTCTCAATTGTCAAGGCCGAAGAAGCATCTTCATTAGCATAAAAGTACAAGATGAAGAAAACACCATCAAAATTCAAGGTTCCACACATATCAGAGAATGAATCCTTGTTGAGAGTGAAACTGGGATCTTTAGTAGGCATTATTTTGACCTTTTCTTGAGTGGAATAGTCATAAACCAGGCACTTGTAACCTACGGCTATTGACATTTCTTACATTTGGGATGTTGTCTTGCGGATTAACTGGATTGGATCGCATCCGTCTGATATAGAAGAGATTGCATTAATCGCAAATGAGGGTTTATGATTAGGAATGGGGTTTTTTGTGATGTTGGGTTGAGAGTCATTTGGTTTACTGGAGATGGGTCCCAAAGAAAGATTTCCATCATCCACAAGGCTTTGAATTTGATGCTTTAGAGCTGTGCAGTTTTTAGTATTATGCCCCGGGCTTTGGTGATATTCACAATTTTGGTTTGGGTCATAACAAAGGTAAGGTTTTTTAGGAGGTGGACGTGGATTCAAGGGTTGAATGAGATTGGCCTTTTTTAGCTTGGGGAGAGCTTGGGAATAAGTCATGTTCAAAGGAGTAAAGTTCCTTTGTGGTCGTAACTGGAATGCAGAAGATGCGCCAATGGCGTTGATCACATTAGTTGTCTTAGGAGTTGTTGAATCATTGTTTGGGGTTCTTTTGTTATTTCCAAACTTTACATTATAAGTAGTGCCGCCATTAGGTTCATCTTTCTTGATGTCTCTCCTTTTCACAAAGATCCTCAACTTGAGTTCCCGTAGCAATCAAAGCTTTGAAAGTCGAGAAATATTGGTACACCATATGCTTCGATAGACAGGGATAAAGGTTCTTCACAATCATTTGCAATTGTTCCTCCTCATTAGCTGTACTCATCATTTTGGAGGCCTTGTTTCTCCATCGAGTAATGAATGAAGAAAATGTCCCATTAAGTTTTTGAGAAGTGGTCTCCAGATCCATTCTAGGAACATCAATTTCTTCATTATACTTGTACTGGTTTGAGAACTCGCTGACTATGTTAGCCCAAGTGGATTTCTTTGTGTTTTCAAGGTTGAGGAACCAATGTGTTGCGGCACCACCTAAATACTTTTGAAAGAGTTGAGCCATCAATGATTTTTCCACTCCCCATGGACTTATTGCCCCTACATACATTTTCGGAAAATTGGTGGGGCTACCTGCCCATCGAACTTTGTCATATTAGGCATCTTGAAACCATGGGGTAATCGTGCCTTCGGGAAAATTGTTAACCTTTGTATGTCCATCCATGATTCAGCCTTCATCATGCCTTTTAAGACTTCCTTGAGTTTGACTACTTCTTCCTCGAGCTTAGTGTGAATTTCCCTCTCACTGTACAGAGGCTCAAGGTGAAAAGGTGATGCCACTTCTGACTCCGGATGATGAGGAGGAGGAGGCATCTGGGCGCATTATGTCCAACACAGTTTGCTCAATATTATCCAGTTAGTCGAGCATAGCCTGGACAAGTCCTCGGAGCTTAGTCATGGGATCAGGTGGAGGGGTAGAGTTATGTTGGTGCTCGTTGTTCGGAATTTCAGACATATTGCTGAGACGTATAGCTGAGATTACAACTGGTGTAGACAAGGATGACAATATGACTGACAGAGAGCATTCACTATGGTCAGAACTTCGGCGAATCAGCCTAGATCTTGAGCGGGCCCAGGCAGAGTTCCTGTGAAATGAGATGAAAAAGTTAGCTAAAAAAATTGTTCGAACTTTGTTTCTTATTTTTGTGTAGGGAATGAAAGAAATGATATCTTTGAGAATTTTTTTTTTGTTTTACCCCAATTTCCGGTGTTGGAGATGGTCATAATTTCCGGATCACCGGAAATAGTCACAAAGACCCCCGATCGAGTGAGAAGCTTTACCTTCTTATGCAGAGTAGAGGCTACTGTTCTATTTTCATGCAACCACGGTCTTCCTAATAAGAGATTGAAACATTCTTAAATGTCAATGACCATGAATTCCACCTTCCTTGCCACGGGACCACATTTAATGAGGAGGATGGTACTAGATCTTCTTTCTTGATGTCTCCCCTTTTCTTAGCATCCTTAACTAGAGTTCCCGTAGCAATCAAAGCTTTGAAAGTCGGGAAATATTGGTACGCCATATGCTTCTGATACACAGGAAGAAGGTTTTCACAACCATTTGCAGCTGTTCCTCCTCATTAGGCCTACTCATCATTTTGGAGGCCTTGTTTCTCCATTGAGTGATGAATGAAGAAAATGTCTCATTAAGTTTTTGAGAAGTGGTCTCCAAATCCCTTCTAGGAACATCAATTTCTTCATTATACTTGTACTGGTTTGAGAACTCTCTGTCTATGTCAGCCCAAGTAAATTCCTTTGTGTTTTCAAGGTTGAGGATCCAATGTGTTACGGCACCATCTAACTACTGTTGAAATAGTTGAGCCATCAAATATTTTTCCACTCCCCAGGGACTCATTGCCCCTACATACATTTTTAGGAAATTGGTGGGGCTATCGGTCCCATCAAACTTTGTCAGATTAGGCATATTGAAACCATGGGGTAATCATGCCTTCAGGAAAAGTGTTAACCCATGTATGTCCATCCATGATTCAGCCTTCGTCATGGCTTTTAAGACTTCCTTGAGCTTGACTACTTCTTCCTCGAGCTTAGTGTGAATTTCTCTCTCATTGTTAATAGGCTCAAGGTGAAAAGGTGACACTACTTCCGACTCTAGAGAAGGAGGAGCAGGAGGCATCTAGACGCTTTGGCGTATTATGCCCAACACAGTTTGCTCAATATTATCCTGTCGGTCAACCATAGCCTAGGCAAGTCCTTGGAGCTTAGTCATGGGATCAGGTGGAGGGGTAGAGTTCTGTTGGAACTCGTTGTTCGAAATTTCAGACATGTTGCTGAGACGTGTACCAGAGAATACAGCTGGTGTAGACAAGGATGTCATTATTACTGACAGAGAGCGTTCACTATGGTCAGAACTTCGGCGAATCAGCCTAGATCCTGAGCGGGCCCAGGCAGAGTTCCTGTGAAATGAGATGGAAAAGTTAGCACAAAAATTTATTCGGACTTTGTTTCTTCTTTTGTGTAGGGAATGAATGAGATGATATCTTTGAGAAAAACTTTTTTTATTTTACCCCAATTTCAATTATTATTTCTTAAAGGGTGCGAAACCTTAACTTTATCATTTGTTTTAGATTTCTTTGACTGACTTATTAATATTATTTTTTTTAGACTTGGACCTTTTAATTTTATATTTCCTTGTTTTTACACTCATATTTTTTGGGATAATAGACAAACTTTTGTTTTTAAAAAATATCAAAAATCCTTCCATTTCCTACTGTTACAAAAATAAGAGAAAAGAGGTATAATGAGGCGTGTTTCCTCATTTTGGCAAATTATAATGCCCCAGATATCATTCTTCTTTGTGGTGATCTGTATGTATTGATTGCTTTTAAGCGCTAAAACCATAAATGAAAATATCAAATGCAAAAGGGGCAGTCCATAAGTAGATTTGGATTTGGGGAAGAAATTTTCCTTGTGATGATTTTTTCGAATGATTTTCCTTGTGATGATTTTTTTTGAATGGAGAATCAGGCCCAACGTAGTTCTGATATATTGAAAATGAAATTTTATATAATGATTTTTTTTGCAGCTGCACTCAGAAAATGAGTTGCCTACGTACCCCTTTTAGTACATTACATAGTAAAGAAAACTAAGATAGATGCATACAACTTTAGAATTTTTTGTTTTTTGTAGGGGATCAAGCGGCACGTACCTCTACCTTCAAAATACAATATAAAATCAATAACTGATTCAGGTACTTCTAAAACTTTTTCAGAATTCAGTCTGCTAGGCGCCAAGCCATGTATTCACCTGCTTGAATACGTCTGTTCTACTTCTTAGGATTAGACTAATGTGAAGTACTCGGGTTCTTCTCAACCTTTTTCCGAGTTCGGTTTGCTAGGCGCCATGCCATGTATTCTCTTGTTTGGATACGTTTATTCCACAACTTAGGATTAGACTAATTTGAAGTACCTGAAATGTACACACAAACAATGTTAGTCAATGACTGATGAATTTTTAGTTATATGTGTTTTAAGCTGGAAACGGAAGAATTTTCCTCTTTTTTTTTAGAAAATAGTTATCCCTTTTGATTTTATCTTTTTGACACAGTTTTTTTTTTTAGTCAATTTTTTGTAGACTAGACTTTTTGTGTTTTTAGACCACGTTTTAGTTACATTCTAATTCCAAAACTTGACAAGTTTTAAACTCGTGGTTATGACTCTTTTCAATTTTTTAATTTTTTCAAAAAAAAATTTTGTTTTATTTTGGGATTATATTTTCAAAACTGGATTTTTTTCTTTTAAAAAAAATCAATTTTGTTTTTTGAAAAACCAATTTGAACAAAAAGAATTTTGAAGTAAATGTGAGTTTTTTAAAAAAAAAAATCGGTGAGCACACATTTTTTTTACATGACACTTGTGATAAATAAACAAAAATACTCTTAATATTTAAATATTCATTTCGGCAGCAATTCAGCCACAGTTGAAGATTACTGAAATATTGACCGACTGAAAACGGACTGAGGAATTTCCGAAAATTTTTCACATTATTCAATAACTTAGATAAATAGAGGACATTTGTGCATTGATCCTTGTGTCCTAAAAGTCAATTAAAAGGAGATTCATTGTGTCCATCAAGGGTGGACGCTCCTGACTGAGCCGGTCACAATAGCTCGCGGATGTAGGTTTAACGCCCTTAATTCATTAATTTGTCATTGTAAAATTCTGACCCTTGCCAATAGACAGAGGTATCAGACCTAATAAGAAAATGGTTAAAAAGAGTGCATGTGTATGGATCGATAACCTACCAAGCACACGTTTTTTTCACATAAGCAATATACAAAAATTAAAATGTGAATAGCCATGATTAGCTTTTTTTATTATATATACATATGGAAAATAACGCATTGTTTAAACCACTTATACTTCAAGTGGAAGTGAAGTCCCCAGTGAAGTTGCCAGCCTGTTGTACCCGATTTTTTACTGTCTTAATTAACGGTCTGAATCCCACAAAAGTCTCTCATTGGACTATGAGTTTTAGAAAACTTTGAAGTCGCCACCTTATCAATTTGTGAATAGGGACAGATTTATTTAATAAATCGTTTTAAAATCAGTTTCAAGAAATATCATTTAAAACGATGATGACTTCATATGGATAAGACTTTTTTGAAAATTGGTCTTTTATACCATGAGATAGGGTTCGGGGTTTAGGTTAAGAGGTGCGAACGTCTGGAACTCGTCTCCTCTTCCGTTCTAAAGAACGGGCTCTTACTAAATGCGTTATTTTACATTTTAAAGTAATCATGGCTATACAAAAGAAAGAAAATCACATAGTTTGCACATATACACATCAACCAATTTTATTTAGGACCAATATATCATTTGTACGTGGTAGGTTTGAGCACAGAAGTTGCACTACGTACCAATCATTGTGGGATTGGAATCTTCTCATGGATCAAAACCATCATAGTTCGATCTTATGTCTCACCCTAAATGGCTAATTCCATTGGGGGAAGAAAAGGAAAGAATAGATTATGAATAACTCACCTTTTGAATTAGTTGTCTATTAGGAATAAAGTAATCACTCCAATTAGTGATTGAAATGGGGTTAAGATAACCACTTTAATTAGTGATTAAATATGAGGGTTAGGATAAATATAATCACCTTAATTAGTGATTAAAAAAGGAGGCTAAGATAATCACCCTAATTAGTGATTATTCAGGTTTTAAGATAATCACTCTAATTAGTGATTAAATAGGAAAAATAATCGCCTTAATTAATGATTATTAAGGTTTAAGATAATCACTCTAATTAGTGACTAAATGAGAAAAATAATCGTCCTAATTAACGATCATTATGGTTTAAGGTAATCACTCTAATTAGTGATTAAATGAAAAAAATAATCATCCTACTCTAATTAGTGGCTAAATGAGACAAATAATCATCCTAATTAACGATCATTAAGGTTTAAGATAATCACACTAATTAGTGATTAAATGAGAAAAATAATTGTCCTAATTAACGATCATTAAGGTTTAAGATAATCACTCTACTTAGTGCTTAAATGAAAAGTTTGAGTTAATCGCTCTAATTAGCAATTAACCAATGATTGGAGATAATCACCCTAATTAGTGATTAAATAAATGTTTGAGTTAACCGCTCTAAGTAGCGAGTAATTGAGGATTGAAATAACCACCTTAATTAGTGATCACGTTTATAATTTTCAAGAGGTCTTAGAAGTTTGCTTCCTAATTTGAAGGCTTTTGAGAAATAATCTTAATTGAAGATTATTAAGTCATTTAGATAGAAATGATCAATTTGAGATCAAATTTGGAGATTGTATTTGGCAAATTGGAATTTGGTCATTTAAAGCGAGACATGTGAAATGACCTAAAATCAATTCGGAGATCATAATTACGAATCTAATTATGTCAAATTATATGATTAATCCATTTGAAGATGGAGAACAAATTTAAATGTAAGATGGATCATCATACAATTTAACTTAGTTAGATTTACAATTTTTCCTCTTAATTGAGTTTGGGTCATTTGATTCACATACAATGATATATTGGGCCCAACATGTAAAAATTTATAACATTGGTTGCTCATTTTATTAAAAATAATTGTGGAATTATTTCTGAAAATTATGCATAAACATCTCCATATTTTTCATTAATGAGTGATGTAATAACTATTTACAAAAAACTATTAATACAACAATATGTACAAATTCTATGATCTATACCACGTCTTCAATCTTGATCTTCACCATGATACTCCTTGATCTTCACCTCCTTGAATAGGCTTTGGAATTCATGTTTATTTGTAAAACTTGTGAAAATTAGAGATTAATTAACCTCTTTGATTTTGATTTTTTATGACAATTTTTATTGATTTTTTTTACATGATCAAAATGAATCATTTTAAGAGAAACTTAAATTTTCATGATTTTTATTTAACATTTTCGTGTGAAAAGAAAATAATTTTATTTTATGAAACTTGAGTTAATCACTTTATTTCAAAATCGTCTGACTGATCCGGCGTGGAGACTATTTGTGCTACCGTCACTGTAGGTCCCTTCCTTTCTTCAATTAAAACTGACTGGATTTTTGTACCATTTTCCCATGTTAAATTAACAGCGAGACTGGCTAAAGCATCAGTGAAACTATTTTGTTCCCGAGGAAGATGTTTGAAGCTGATATCATCAAAATAAAGGATCAATTCTTGAAAGTTCTCTGTGTAGAGCTGAAGTCTCTCATCTCGAACCCTCCAAATTCCTATTGTTTGAGAGATAATGAGATTAGAATCTCCATATACAGTGAGATGTCTTGCCCCTGATACCAAAGCCACTTTTACTCCATATATACAGGCTTCATACTCAACCTTTATTGTTTGTTGTTTTGAAATCCAGCTTAACAGCAAATGGAATATGGACTCCATCAGGATCTACTAATAAAACCCCTGCTCCATTACCTCTTCTATTAGAAGCTCCATCAAAATACATGCACCGTTGTGGATTGTCAATGAAAAATAAATACTCATCAGGGACTGCATCATCATATTCATCTCCTGACACTGGTCCTTCTGCTAAGACCTCAGATTTGTCTCTTCCTTTAACAGATTTCTGGCTGACCCATTAAATATCAAACTCAGAAAGCATAGCATGCCATCTCGCCGACTTTTCACTAAGAATGGGTTTTTCGAACATATACTTGATGGGATCCATTCTCGAGATCAGGTGAGTGGTATGAGCTTAAAGGTGATGCATCAACTTCCTCGTAGCATAGACCAAAGAGATACATGCTTTTTCCAGTGGGGTATATCTTATCTCATACTCTAGGAATTTCTTGCGGAGATAGTATATGGCAACTTCCTTCTTTGTTCCTTCTTGATATTGGGCTAAGAGATCTCCCATAGCCGTTTTAGTAATAGTGAGGTAGAAAATAAGGGGTTCTCCTGGTCTAGACGACATTAGAATAGGTGGATCTGAAAGGTACTCTTTTATTGAATCGAAAGCTTCCTGACATTCCTCATTCCACTCATGGGATCCCCCTTTTCTAAGCAGCTTAAATATATGTTCACATATCATAGTGAGTTGTGAGATTAACATGCTGATATATTGAATTCTGCCGAGAAATCCACTTACTTCTTTTTCTGTTTTTTGGAAGAGGTAGCTCTTGAATAGCTTTTACCTTTTTCGAGTCCACTTTAATGCCGTCTTGACAGACAACGATTCCCAACAACTTCCCCTAAATGACACCAAACACACACTTTTGAGGATTCGACCTTAGATTGTATTTCCTGATTCTTTCAAAGAAGGACCTTAATGCAGGAATATGCCCCTCAAGATCTTCACATTTCACAATCATGTCATCTACATAAACCTCTACAATGTCGTGGATGAGGTCATGAAGGATAGTGGTTGCAGCCCTTTGATATGTGGCTCCGTCATTCTTGAGACCAAAAGGCATAACTCGGTAACAAAATGTGCCCCATGGATTGATGAAAGACGTCTTTGTCATGTCTTCTTGGGCCATGAGTATTTGATTATACCCTGAAAATCCATCCATGAAGAAAAACATTGTATGACCGGCCGTACTATCCACGAGGACATCGATATGGGGTAGAGGAAATCAATCTTTTGGTGATGCAACATTCAAATCACGAAAATCAATGCACACCAGAACTATCCCATCATTTTTAGGCATAACCACTATATTGGCGAGCCAACTCGGATGCTTTACAGCTTGGATAAATTTGGCATCAAGCTGTTTCTAGATTTCTTCTTTCACTTTCGGACTAAGCTCTGGTTTCATTCGACGGAGCTTTTGCTGCTTATACTTGCTTTTAGGATGTAACGGAATGCGATGTTCCGCAATTTCTCTTTTAACACCAGGCATATCAGCATAAGGTCATGCAAACACATCTATATACTATTTTAACAATGCAATTAACACAGACTTTTCAGTTGGGGAGAGGGATGAACCCATTTTGACTTCTTTTACAGCATTTTATGTACCAATATTAATTACAATGCATTCTTCCATGGGTTTTATATATTTTTCAGTTACGTCAAGTGATTCATCATTATTAAATTCACTGTCAGAAATAATATCTTACATGCAAATGTACTTAGATAAAGGTTCATATTCAATTTCCTCACTGTCAGATTCTTCTAACTAGGTGTGCAAGGTAGATTAGCTGGAAGATGAGCTACCGGTATGATATCCATCTGAAAAGGTGAAAAGTTATTTTCCTGAGATGGATGTGGATGATGGTTTCCTAAAAACATTTTAAATTCCATAGGCCCGACTTTTGCCTGACACTCAATACTCCACTTATGTTCAATGCTTCCACCAGAAGGTATCATCAAGGACATCGGGTCAAAATCTCCTACTTCAGAGGACTCAAAAGTGAAAAGTTTCTTAAGGACTCCATGTTCCAGATTATCTACCCAGTCATTTTCTTTTTCCATTTTTTGTTCTCGGACAAACCAACTTTTGATTAAATCCAGATTTCTAGCCTCATTGAAGAATATCTCCAATCCCGGTAAGATCTTCTGATCCTTCCTACTAAGCCAAGGTTCTTGAAACCCGTAGTATGGCGCAGTATCTCCTTACAGTATGAGCTAGTCATTGAGGGTACAAGAAGGTTCTTTCATGTTGCAAGAACTGCTGCCCTGATCATATCCTAATCAATATCAGTTTTGCTTGTCTACTATAGGGATTGGTTGCTTTATTCCCCTACTATCACGCCTTAATACGGTTCCTTTAGTATAACCCATTTTCATCATGATTTGAAATCCTTTGGACAGAGGTTGCATGGCAAACCCTACAAGCTCTTTGACCACATTTGTGGATATGGCTGAGGTGTTTGTTTTATGATGGTAATTGGCCATCCTTAGAGAAGGGACAAATTTCTTCTTTTTGTACCTAAAGGTAGAAAAAAAAAAAGAATTAAAAGAAAAGAGAGGAAAGCCACATATTGTATAATGCATTGCGGAATAAAGAAAATTTTCGAAAACGATTTTGCAATATCTTCACTGGAATGGTCCATCATTTCAATTTTGGTTTTTTTTATTTGACTCTCTTGAGCGATTTTACTGTCATTAGGGTTGAATCCAAATTTTTTTTCATTCTTCCATTCCTTGTTTTGATATTTAAAAAAATACATAAAATATAGAGATTACGGCTTGTATCCCCACTGATGCGTCAATTCAACATTCTGAAGTTGCTCCTGTGATGACTGGTATCTCGAGTTTCGCTCACATTGCATGAAATACAATGGTTAAAACATTTGAGTTGAACCCAAAGGTTGTCTACATATTCCCATTACTCCCGGTGCATTTTATGGGGAATTAGACTCAGCGTAGTTCGTTATTTTAGAAAGAACTAAAGTTTTTTATTTAATAAAGCAGTTGCACTCATATTTAGCTACCTACGTACCCTAGGTGCTACATAGGTGGAGTGATCTCACAGTGCAAGTGTATGTGATAATGGGGATTCAAGCTGCACGTAGTTCTTTGATATTAACGAACTAAAAGATTTTTTTCCGATGGGCTAACCCCATACAGGACATTTACCAAAGATTTTCTCCTTTTGTGAGACGACCAAGTAGCCTTGCGGTAGACAAGAACTATGTTGGTGATTTGATTGATGCGATTGTGGAGATCATGACATTAGTTTGTATCGTGACCATGCAACTGATGATAATGGAAGTACTTGTGGAGATTTGACCCTACAAGACCGGCCCCTGGGGGTTTGGGAAGTGGATGAATCTGACCTTGTTCAACCAGTTTGCGAAAGATATCGACTTGGGATTGCCGTCGCGGATGTGACGACACCTTCATTGCATGTACTTCTTTGTGGGTTGGACTAATGATGCCTCGATCAATCAGGATTTGCACTTTGTAGTAAAGGTCATGGCATAGATCAGTTTCATGCCCAAATTGACGATAATAAGCACAGAGTTTGCTCATGTATGTTCCAGGAAGGGGTTAACAGTGCACAATGCGCTGGGATTTATTATGTGTATTATGTGTGCCGATGCTTGGAGCTCCTCCCTCTTCTTCATAATCCTCACTTGGTTCATATTCTGGCTCTATTTCTTTAGTACTTACATCTAGTGTGGCTGCTGGAACCTCATTCATCCATGAATTTTTAGGTGCTGCTAGAATACAGTGGATAGTGTAACCATCCAATCTAATGCCTTCTACTTCGTTCAGGTACAATATCGATTTCCCGGTGTTGGAGATGGTCATAATTTTCAGCTCACTAGAAATAGTCACAGCACCCTGATCAGTGAGAAGCTTTACCTTCTGATGTAGAGTAGAGGCCACTGCTCTATTTTCATGCAGCCATGGTCTTCCTAATAAGATATTGAAACATGCTTGAATGTCAATGAGCATGAACTCCACATTCCTTGCCACGGGACCACATTCAATGAGGAGGCTGATTAAACCCAGTACTTCTCTCTTGGTATTATCATATGCTCTGACCACCTGGTTGGATGGTACCATATCTTCTTTTGAATACCCAAGTCTTGTTAGCACACGTAGAGGGCAAACGTTGATTGTGGAGCCATTGTCTATCAATACACTAGGTATCTCCCATCCATTATAACGTATAGTGATGTGCAACAAATCGTTGTGGTTGATATTATCAGGGAGATCATATCATTGTCTGTGAACATGAGAGTTCAATCTACACCATGAATGAGCCCCACCATCTGGTCAGGTGTTATGGAAGAGCTTACAGAGGCTTCATTGAGATGCTTGAAAACGGCTGCCCTATGAGGCTGGGAATGCATTAACAACTTCCAGATGGAAACATTAGCATTTACTTCTTTCATACGCTTGATAGCATCATCTTCTTTATGACTATCCTCTATCATAGGTTCCTTGCCCTTTTCCTTCCTTCTCAATACCTCCAAATGATTTTCATCCTCCAAATGGGATGCTTTAAAATGACGACCTGCTCTAGTTAAATGAGATATATCCACACACACCTCATCATTAAGATCATCGAGGCACATGGGGCGCTGGTATGTATTTGGAGTAGTGAAGTGACCTCCAGTGCTTTTCTCCGATCCACAATTGTCAAGGCCGAAGAAGCATCTTCATCAGCATTAGAGTCCATGATGAAGAAAGCACCATCATAATCCAAGATTCCACACATATCAGAGAATGGATCCTTGTTGAGAGTGAAACTGGGATCTTTACTAGGCATTATTTTGACCTTTTCTTGAGTGAAATAGTCATAAACCAGGCACTTGTAACCTACAACTATTGACATTTCATACATTAAGGGAGTTGTCTTGCGGATTAACTAGATTGGATCGCATCTGTCTGATATAGAAGAGATTGCATTAATCGCATATGAGAGTTTATGATTAGGAAGGGGGTTTTTTGTGATGTTGGGTTGAGAGCATTTGGTTTACTGGAGATGGATCCCAAAGAAAGTTTTCCATCATCCACAAGGTTATGAATTTGATGCTTTAGAGCCCTGCAGTTTTCAGTATTATTCCCCGGGCTTTGGTGATATTCATAATTTTGGTTTAGGTCATAACCAGGGTAAGGATTTTTAGGAGGTGGACTTGGATTCAAGGGTTGAAAGAGATTGGCCATTTTTAGCTTGGAGAGAGCATGGGAATAAGTCATGTTCAAAGGAGTAAAGTTCCTGTGTGGTCGTAACTGGAATGCAGAAGATGCACCAATGGTGTGGATCGCATTAGTTGTCTTAGGAGCTATTGAATCATTGTTTGGGGTTCTTTTTTTATTTTCAGAATTTGCATTATAAGTAGTGTCGCCAATTAGGTTCATCTTTATTGATGTCTCCGCTTTTCATAGCATCCTCAACTAGAGTTCCCGTAGCAATCAAAGCTTTGAAAGTCAGGAAATATTGGTACGCCATATGCTTCTGATAGACAGGATGAAGGTTCTTCCCAACCATTTGCAGTTGTTCCTCTTCATTAGGCCAACTAATTATTTTTGAGGCCTTGTTTCTCCATCGAGTGATGAATGAAGGAAATGTCTCATTAAGTTTTTAAGAAGTGGTCTCCAGATCCCTTCTAGGAACATCAATATCTTCATTATACTTGTACTGGTTTGAGAACTCTCTGACTATGTCAGCCCAATTGGATTTCTTTGTGTTTTTAAGGTTGAGGAACCAATGTGTTGCGGCACCATCTAAATACTGTTGAAAGAGTTGAGCCATCAAAGTTTCCTCCACTCCCCAGGGACTTATTGCCCCTACATACATTTTCAGGAAATTGGTGGGGCTACCGGTCCCATCAAACTTTGTCATATTAGGTATATTGAAATCATGGGGTAATCGTGCCTTCGGGAAAAGTGTTAACTCATGTATGTCCAGCCATGATTCAGCCTTCGTCTTGCCTTTTAAGACTTCCTTGAGCTTGACTACTTCTTCCTCGAGCTTAGTGTGAATTTCTCTCTCATTCTTCATAGGCTTAAGATGAAAATGTGACGCTACTTCCGAGGAGGAGGAGGAGGAGGCATCTGGGCACTTTGGCGCATTATGCCCAACACATTGCTCAATATTATCCTGTCGGTCAAGCATAGCTTGGGCAAGTTCTCGGAGCTCAGTCATGGGATCAGGTGGAGGCGTAGAGTTCTGTTGGTGCTCGTTGTTTGGAATTTCAGACATGTTGCTGCGACGTGTAGCAGAGAATACAGCTGGTGTAGACAAAGATGACAATATTACTGACAAAGAGCTTTCACTATGGTCAGAACTTCGGCGAATCAACCTAGATCCATAGCGGGCCTAGGCAGAGTTCCTGTGAAATGAGATGAAAAAGTTAGCACAAAAATTTGTTCGGACTTTGTTTCTTCTTTTGTGTAGGGAATGATATATTTGAGAAAAACTTATTTTGTTTTACCCCAATTTCAATTATTATTTCTTACAAGTGAGAAACCTTAACTTTATCCTTTGTTTTAGATTTTCATTAGATTTCTTTGACTGACTTATTAATTTTTTTTTTTTTGACTTTGATCTTTTTATTTTATATTTTCGTTTTTTTACACTCATATTTTTCGGAATAATACACAAACAATTTTTTAAAAAAAAAAGGATTTTTTAACTGGAATAATACAAACTTTGGCCCATTCTCTCGCAATAATACAAACTTCTGATTATTTTTTAATAATACAAACTTTAGGCCAAAATTCCTCCAGTAGGTCAAGTTGAACACGTGTCGCTTTTTTATTGGCTGATTTTGGCCTACTGGAGGAATTTTGACCTACTGGAGGAATTTTGGCCTAAAGTTTGTATTATTAAAAAATAATCAGAAGTTTGTATTATTGCGAGAGAACGGGCCAAAGTTTGTATTATTGCAGTTAAAAAATCCAAAAAAAAATCAATTTGGTGATATCCTTCCATTTCCTGCTGTTTCAGAAATAAGAGAAAAGAGGTATATATAATGAGGCGTGTGTCCTCATTTTGGCAAATTATAAAGCCCTAGATATCATTCTTCTTTGTGGTGATCTGCATGTATTGATTGCTTCTAAGCGCTGAAACCATAAAAGAAAATATCAAATGCAAAAGGGGTTGAACCCGAAGGTTACCTACGTATCTCCATAAGTAGATTTAGATTTGGGGAAGAAATTTTCCTGGTGATGATTTTTTTGAATGATTTTCCTTGTGAAGATTTTTTTTGAATGATTTTCCTTGTGATGATTTTTTTTGAATGAAGAATCAGGCCCAACGTAGTTTTGGTATATTGAAAATGAAATTTTACATAATAATTTTTTTTTTGCAGCTGCACTCAAAAAATGAGTTGCCTACGTACCCCTTTTAGTACATTACATAGTAAAGAAAACTACGATAGATGCATACAACATTAAATTTTTTTTAGGGGATCAAGTCGCACGTAGCTCTACCTACAAAATACAAAATAAAAGCAATAACTGATTCAGGTACTTCTCAAACTTTTTCAAAATTCAGTCTGCTGGGCGCCAAGCCATGTATTCATCTGTTTGAATACGTCTGTTCTACCTCTTAGGATTAGACTAATGTAAAGTACTCGAATTCTTCTCAACCTTTTTCCGAGTTCAGATTGCTAGGCGCCAGGCCATTTATTCTCCTGTTTGGAGACGTCTGTTCCACCTCTTAAGATTAAACTAATTTGAAGTACCTGAAATGTACACAATAACAATGTTAGTCAATGACTGGTGAATTTTTCTTTATATGTGTTTTTAGCAGGAAATGGAAGAATTTTCCTCTTTTTCTTTCGAAAATGATTATCCCTTTTGATTTTATCTTTTTGACACAGTTTTTTTAGTCAACTTTTTTTAGACTAGACTTTTTGTGTTTTTAGACCACGTTTTAATTACATTCTAATTCCTAAACATGACAAGTTTTAAACTCGTGGTTATGACTCTTTTCATTTTTTTTCATTTTTTCACATTTTTTTTTGTTTTATTTTAGGATTATATTTTCAAAACATATGAAAATTAAAGATTAATTAACCTTTTTCATTTAATTTTTTATGATGAATTTTATTGATTTTTAGGTACATAATAAAAATGAGTTATTTTAAGAGAAATTTATAATTTAATGACTTTTAGTTAACATTTTTCGTAAGAGAAAGAAAACATTTTTATGAAAATTGAGTTAATCACTTTATTTCAACTTTCAAGATTACACTTTGTTCCTTTACAGACTTCCAAAAATCATAACATTCTGTAGAAAGCGTAAAATTGCACATGTGATACATCTTTGGATAGTTGAGTGAGTTCTTTATGCGGTGTCAAAATTTGACAAGCTTTTAGTAACAACTCAGATTATGATGAAATGTAGACTAAAACAGGTCAAAATAAAACCTTTATCGAATTAATTCTTTGAAATCCAACTTAATGAACTTATTTTGAAATGAATTTTGTCATGGGCATTTTAAGGACTAGAATGGAAATTTTTACTTAAATTGGACATCTTTAAGACCCCTTTTTATTTACTTTCTTAACTGAAGAATAAATCAGTGCTCTGGAATTTAGTGATTTGCATGAACGTTTTTGTTAAAATGATATAAAATTGTACAAAATTCATATGAACACCATTAATATGTTTTTGGCTAAATGATTTTATTTTGAACTATATTGGAAGAACAATCTCATATGGTACTGGACAAAATCAGTTTTTCATAACAATTTTGTATGAATTTTTAATAACTGTACAAAATATGTTTTTTCGCAATTTCAAAGCCCAATCGTTGTAAACATCTTGGTATTCATAGAAAAAATATTACATCCTATAAACTATTTACATAATACATACGGAAAATGAGATTAAGTACGAAATTGAAACTGACCATAATTAAAGCATCACATTTTCTTTTTATGGAGATGTTTATGCACAACTCTCACTAGGGGAGAAAAAAAGAAGGGCTGCATCGCAACCCTTTTAGTGAAGGGATGCGGTTAGCCAAAACCGCAGCCCAATAAGTAATAAAGGGCTACGGTTTTTGGGCTAACCGCAGCCCTTTATGGGCTTTTTTTTTAAATTTTGAAAGGAATTCGCGGGCTAAAAATGTTAATAAGCGGCTAGATAGGGTTCTCACAATCTCCTCCTTTCTCCCTCATTCTCTCTCCTCTCTCACATCAATGACAACCTCCTTCTCCCTTCTCTCTCAACCTCCTTCCCTATCCGGCAGAACATACACCACCGGAACGAAGGAAATGTAGCGACACCACAGCAATGACGCCACCGGAACGACAACGAAGCACCCGCCGACACCATTAGGGTCATCGATCGGCGGCGGCACAAACAAGAACGTGGCAGCGGCAAGAAGCTTAACAGAGGAGAGAGAAAATTGGGGCGAACGAAGGAGAGAGAAAGCGAAGGTTTCCGAGCTCTTCTCTCAATTCTTCAACTTCAACCTTCAGCTTCACTTCTCCTTCGCCTTAAACGTCATCTTCTACACCGTCCTCGTTTTCCGACACCGCATGTGATTGATTAAGTCGCAAATAATCGCCATAATTTCATATTCTACTTTTATGTTTTCCTATGATTTCGAGTTATTCTTGCTTTAATTTCCTCAATTCTTTAGTTTATCAATTTCATGTCTAATTCTCGACCTTTTACTTGTGAAATTCCGTTTGTATGCATTTTGAGCTTATTTGTTTGATTCGTTAATTTATAATTTCGTTTTGTTTGTCTTTTCGACTGTAAATTTTGTTTTGTTTTGTTTAATTTATAATTTCGTTTTGTTTAATTATTTTAGATTTGATGCATCAAATTATAAATTATAAATTCGTTTTGTTTGATTAGTTTTGTTGATTTATTTGCATCAGATGGAGTTGTAATTTATAATTTCGCTGCACAAACTTTAGGGGTAAAAAAATGGGAAATTTTTTATTTTTTATTTTTTTTTTTGGGTCAAAACCACAGCCCTTTGTACAAAGAAAGGCTGCGGTATGGAAGGGCTGCGGTTTTGGGCCTAAACCGCAGCCCTTCACTTTTAATGAAGGGCTGCTACGGAAAGGGCTGCTGGCAAAAAACGCAGCCCTTCCGTTTTTTTCCACTAGTGTCAACTTGAATTTTTTTATGAAAACATGATTTTGATGATGAAAAACAATTTGATTAAGAAAAATCACATAAACATATATTAGGACTTCCCCATTAGAGTTGACTATTCTAGGTGGGGTGATTTAAGGTTGGGAACCTATTAGGACTTCCACATACCCAAATCACTCCAAAGTTTACAAAAATGACAAGAGAAAAGAAAGAGATAGTTAGTATGTGATTAAGAAAAATAAAAAGAACTTAATTTTACCTTGCTAACTCAATGTTGCACTTCCTTTGCAAAGTTTTCTACTTCTTTTGATTATTCTTAATTTCTAATTGAGTTTCTAAATTCACTTAATTACGAACTAAAACCCTTTTATTTGTGCTTTTTTTGATGAATTTCTTACTTACTAATTAATTTCCTAATTATAATGTTTCTTTCTGTTTTATTGTAGGATACACTAGTACAGAATTATCAATTTGCGTCGGACCTGGGACCCCCATTTGCATCGGACATAGGTCCGACGGCACAGGTCTCGTCGCAGATGATGGATACATGATCTGTGTCGGATTAAGAAACGCCGCAGTTGAGGAGCTATTTGCGTCGGACAGGGCTCGAGGTGCGATGCAGATGGGAGACGCTAAGCCATACCCCAGCAGCTAGGGACCTACCATTTGCGTCGCACGTAGTGCCACATGCGACGCAAATAGTAGGGTTTTTTTTTATCGTTTTCGACTGAGTAAACCGGAATTCTTTCGGCTCTCTTGTGAACCTTTCAAATTGCAGATTACCAACATTTATGCAATAAACAACCAAAATAATGTGAACCCAAAGGAAAGAAATGAAATTAAGTAATGTGAATCTTTCAAACTGCAGATCTAATGCGATTGGATATAATATAGCCAAAGGAAAAAAATGAAGAGAAAATAAGAAACTTTATTATTATACAGTTTGAACCCAAAAAAACAACAAGATCTAACACAAAAAAACCCTAGCAATTATGAGAAAAAATTATATTACAACTTGAATTACATAAATAAAAAAACCTCAATTCTAAAGCTATTAACAATACAATTTAGGGCCAAACATTAAAAAAAACCTCAAATCTGAAATAATGTTAAAATCAAAGCCTAATCCACTTTTCTTAAATCTTCACCATCAAATCTGAAATAATGTCGCCCTTCGCCATTTTCTCGATTTTCCACTCTGAGATCACGAAGGATTTTCGAGATCTACAACAACTCTTCCGTCGCCAAGATTTTGCTCTGTTTTTTCCAAGATCTACAACAGCACCTTTCAGATGAAGGCGATAAGAAGTGGGCTGGCAAGATTTCGTGGTAAGATAAGATGGGCGACATGAAGTGGCGACTTCCGATGAGAGATGAGAAGAGAGATGAATGCGCGATGAAGACACGCTTTAATGGAGAAGTGGCGTGATGATGGCACGATCTCCAATGAGAGATGGGATGAGAGATAAGTCAGATAAGCGAAGAAGGAAGAGAGAGAGAGAGAGGTGGCTGGTGCTTAGGGTTGAGCGAGTGAATTGGTGAGGGCGCGCTTTTATATAGTGTAAGTAGATTTGCGTCGGATGGGCTCCGTATGTCCGACGCACATCGTATATATTTTATAATAACTGGGACGACGATTTGTGTCGGTGGGCTAAGTAGATACGACGCAGATTGTGGGATACAGCGATCTGCGTCGCATGTAACATACCTTCGACGCAAATTCTTATTTAATTATTTGCGTCGAACAGTAACTGGTATCCGACGCACATACATTTTTTGCGTCGAATGCTACATATATCCGACACACATGAAGCATGATTTGCGTCGGACTCCAATAGGAGTCCGACGCAAATGATGCCCCCCTAGACTTCTGCGTCGGTTTTCCTGTTGTGCAACGCAATTTAGGAGACGCAAATCAACGTTTTTCTACTAGTGATATATTTTTAGTGGGAATGAAGTATTGAAGTTGTGTTTTTGAGATTTTCAAGTTGTTTCATGTTTTTTGAAGTTGTTTTAAGTTCTTGCTGTGAAATGAAAATAAAAGGGAGGTATTTATAGGAAAATAAAGTAAGGAATTAGGGTTTGAAGGAGGTCGAAAATCAGATTTTTCACCCAAAAAATCTAATTTTCACATCCTATATCATCCCAATGACATCATCTTGATAACATCATCAAATCTCCTTTCATAATCAAATTTATTGGAAATCTAAATATTACTCCCTCCGTCCCATAATATAAGTCCCCTTTCCTTTTAAAGTGTCCCAAAATATATGTCCTGTTTCTATTTTCAATCAATAATTATGCCCAAAATACCCTCATGAAAATAATTTAATTCCCAAAAAGTCCTTATAATTTCAGCTTCCAATGCACCATTATTAATGATAAAATGGAATCTTATACCCCATTGTACTCTTCTACACATTAAACCATGCAACATTAATGTTCAGCTTTTATTTTTTGTTAAAAAGAAAGAAACAATGTAGGTGTTTCCCAATAAAAATGAATTTTTTTATTCAAATAAAACAAGATTCCATTTTACCTTAATTCCCGTGTAAAAACGAATCAGGACTTATATTATGGGACGGAGGGAGTATTATTCTTTTTAGATTTGATTATGATCTTTTCACTCATGAGGCAAAATCAGATTTTTCAGAAAATATTATTTCCTTAAATACATACTAACACGTAGAAATGCATCGAAAAACGTGAAGGAAAAGTTGACTAGGCAACTCCGCAGAGCGCAAAGCCCCGCTCCGGACACAACCATTATGCGCTAGGCACACGGTCGTGTGCCCGGGGCACATCCTAGATTTTCCCAAAAAAAATATGTTCTTTTGGCTCTCACACCTTGGATTTGATTCCGATTCTTATTCCTTTTCATGATTATTATCCCTTAACCAATGGATAAAAGGATGTGATTGGTATTCTTATTCTTTATCCAATGGACAATGACTTGATCATCAAGAAAACCGATTCCCACCGCTTTGAGAGAAGACTAAAATTTCGGCGCCTAATCATGACTCATTTTTCCGTTTTTCGAAAAACTAACTTCAAACAACTAAAGAAAACACGTCAAATTAGTAAAGGCGAGTATGATTCTACAACAAAGCATTTTATTAAAACCAGTGGTTGTAGCCATTGACTACGACTTACTTTTCTAAACCGAAATTGGAAGACTAAAGCGTAAAATGGAAAACCATATGACGGAATGAAACTCGCGCTCCGATATTGTGCGTGCGTTCCACGATGTATGATGGCTTCGTTATTTTTATTTCTTTCTTAAATCTTTATTTTAAAATTTTTATCCACAACAAGGGTTCAAAATTTGGTGTGTATTGAGTGCCCCACATTGGTCGAATTAAGGATGAAATGATGACCAATGTTTGAAAAAACATAAAATTTTGACAAAAAAATTTCTTTTGAGATAACATATTCTCCAAAGAAAATAGTTATCATTAGTGCTCTTTTGAAATCATGATTTACGACTTCTGATGACACCTTAAGTACAAAATCCCAATTAACTATCTGAAAATGAATATGCGATTTTATTGTCGTCTTAGATAGAAAATCCCAATTAACTTTCTGAAATGCAACTTTATCATTGTCTTAGATAGAAAATCCCACTTAATGTTCAAAATTTTGAAACTGCGACTTTGTCGTCGTCTTTGATCGAAAACCCCAATTCATTTTCTATAATTGATAATGCGACTTTATTGTCATCTTAGATAGAAAATCCCAATTAAATTTCTAAAATTGAAAATGCGACTTTATTGTCGTCTTTTTTAAGTGTTGTCTTATAAATTAGTCTTTTGTTAATGTGAGAGACTCCGATAATTAACAGGTTGACTCCAATTTTTATCACAGTTTTTTATGGCTTTGAAGAAAAATAAATGATAAAAGATCTCCATCATTCACTTTTTATGACTCCATGTGTTATCATGTCACCTTAAAATAAGAAATTGTTAGGTCATGTCACCTTAAGGTGATGTGTTGTGAGGTCATGTCACCTTAAAGTGATGCATTGTCAGGTCATGTCACCTTAAAGTGATGCATTGTTAGGTCATGTCACCTTAAAGGGTTGAACAAAGGTTATTTTTCTTCAAAGAAATTATGGTGGACAACCATCATATGGCAAAATTTTGATCTGTTGTTTTAAAAATCTTTCAGGAGTTTTCATGCATAATGCTTATTTGCTTTGTCGAAAAATGATGATCACTATATAAAATAGATTGAAAAAGATTATTATTTTGGGTTATTATTGGGAAAATGGATTGTATCAATGTTCTTGATTCATCATTAACACTGTTTATCGATGTTCGACTTCGGCAAAATTGCCATACCACAAGTGCTTGGTCATTAACCATTGGTAGGGATGCTCCTTATTACCCTATGGACAATACTCAATCCTGTTATCCATGGCATGAAGCGTGGATGATCATTCTTCTTCCATCTATAAAAGGGCATGTTTCTTCATTTCCAAATGCACCATCTTCACTACTACAATAATTTCTCTAGCTTTTCTTCTTTCACAAAAAATGGCTTCTACTTACAACAATACTAATGAAATGGACAGTGGTAATAACAAACAACTTTTGGGGATCACAAAGAACTTGGAGCAACTTAGGCAGTTTTATTCTTCTTCCCGTTTTATTAAGGCTCTTATGCCTTTGCTTTCACTTTTGATCTGCTATGAAATGATTCATGTTGCTTCCCAATTTTGGGATGAAACTCGTCATGTCTTTCGCTTTGGAGACCGAGAGATCGTACCTCTTGTTGATGAGGTCAAAGAACTATTAGGCTTACCCTCCAACGGTCCAATAGATCTACATAATTGACCTAAGGTAACACTCTATTGGAACACTTTTTGATATCCAACTTTCATTAATACATAGATAATCACTATAGTTACACTTTATTGATATGTAACACTTACACGTAACATTTTTTGGTAGGTAACAGTTTAAAGGTAACACTTTGATGGTAACACTTTTTGATATGTAACACTTTAAGATAATACTTTATTTATAAGTAACATTTCAACCCTTCAAGGTAACACTTTTTGATAGGTAACATTTCAATTTTAGAGGGTAACATTATTTTTGTAAGTAACACTTATAGTGTTTTAGGCAACATTTTATGGTGTTGCATGGTTATTTAATATCTACACTAGCACTTACAGTCTTTTGAGGTACCTTTATAAAATATTAACTGTCCAAGATCCTTTTTTCACAATGGCAATTGAATTCGAAAATAATTCTACCCTCACAAATTAATTTACTTTAAAGATTTTAATTTTCACAAAAAAATAGAAATCCCAAAATCCCTTGCATCACCTATTGGAGTTTGGAGACAAGAGCTGCACAAGTTGCATAATAAGAGGTGTGGGAGATGATGGTGTTAAAGGAGAATTGAGAAAATAATTAGAACACTCGTTCTCTATCTCTCTCGTATCACCAAACCTATAATTGTAGTTGCCTCGTTTAACAAGCCCTAAGAACCTAAACAAAAACCCTTATCTCGCTCTATTATATTAGCTAACTCTTGAGTAGTTTGGTGTCCACCTAAAATGTCTAACATGCTTTTTATTTGATTTTTCGTATTTTAAAATTTAATGTTGATATACTACAACTATTATATTTTTTTACTAACTTGAAGCACGCATTGTGTGTATTTGAATCTAGTAGATGAAAATACAAGCCCAAATACTTTTAAATATCCAAAAACCATTTGGGTTGGGGTGTCATACAATGAATTCATTCAATTGAAAACAAAATATAAGAAAAAGAAAGCCTATGAGGTATATATGAGAAACTATACTCCTCTCAATTGAGGTAGTGAGCTTTCTTCCCGCGCACCTCTTAAATTACTACAGCGAAGTCCCACCATTAATTAAAAACTTTTGCTCATACAATATAACTGGTATTATTCAGAACTTCAACTTCTTAATTTCACCCCTCAAAAAAAAAACTTCTTAATTTCAATTTCTTTTGCAAAATTTCTAATTCTTGTTCTAGTATAGTTTATTGTAAGTCCAATGCTCTTGTAAATTATAATCTTAATTTGCCCTAGATTGGAATTTCTGCTAACTATTATCAGTTTCCAAGTTTAGTTAAGGGAAGCACCTTCGGAAGTGGAAGGAACGCCAGCACCGAGAGCAAAGACGACAGCAATAACTTCTTCAGATTCGACGGCGTCGTCTTGGCCGGGACTCTCGCTGTCTGTACGACGGCGTTTCGACAGCGGGAATGAATCGGCCATTACTACGTTATTCAGTTTCTCGGAAATCAAAATGTAAATGAAAAGGAAACCCTAACAAAAAATTAGTAGTTTTGATTCAAAATTGAGGCGCCCATCTGACCACGGGCCACCACCACAGAAACAGCCGCCATCCACCAGTGGTGATTTGTCGCCCTCTAACCTATTCTCCGATTTCCGATATCAAGTAAGCCCTTAACCTTAACTTTTTGACCTAATTTTAATTGATTGTTGTTGAGTAACTGAGTGCTTTAATTGGTTATATTCATATTCAATCTATCAATTTTACCTCTATAATTTTTGATTTGTTGTGTATACTAATTGTTAGTATTGTTAATTGTTGGTGTACTTTGTCAAATTTAACTCTTGTTTGTGATAGATTATGAAATAAATAATCGTAAATATTATGTATTGACTTTGTATGAGTAAGTACCTAAGATATACTGATATTGGGGTTCTAATCCTGAAAAACACAATGCAATCCAATAAACCCAAAAGAGAAATGATTATCATGATTGAGATGTCTGCATAGTCTAAACTCCATAAGAGGTGCTCTCAATGACCACATAGCAAATTACCAAAAATATTTCTTTTATGGTTCGTGGCATACTACTGCAATTTGGTGTATGTATATGAGCTAAATTCTTTCCCCCTTCTTTCTTCTTCAAAATCAAGAACTTGAAGTAGACCATAAATTATATATTATCTTCATATAATTGATGACCTCAAATTTTTACAATTTTGCAGCTAATACATGGCTGATTCAAAGGCTTGAGACTCTTTCTGTCAATGTTCTTGTAACAACAACCTTGTATATGATTTTTGCTTCCTACTTGAACCTTTAGCTCTTGCTAGAGGTATTTTTTCTCTTTTGTTTCTATTTTTCTTTTTTGGGAGAATAAACTGGTGGAGATGATGAATTTAATTGCTAATTTTTTTTCCTAATTATTAGGATTATCCTAAATCCTTAAACAACTACTAATGCGGGGTTTATTGGAATGACACTATTATATTGTCTATAGTTAAATATTTTTATGGTTTTTACTGTTGAAAATCAGTGCATGTTAGCAAACTTTATTTTATGTAGTATATACCATTGAAGCTCCAAAAATCATTGAGACTCCTTCCCTCTAGAATACTAGCCAATAGTTGGTAAACTGGCGATACATAATCTGCAAGTAGCTTTAATGTAGTTGGATTCACAACATATCAAATATATAGAAGAATCTTAATTATACCAACCAATTGGTGCCTCCAAATAAGATATTGACTAGATACACCACTAGTATTAGCTCCACTGTCCACGATGACCATTTTACCCGTTGGTTGCTTTCTCTCATAACTTAGCTTGATAGGTGGCTTGGTGTATGGATGTACAATAGATTGTTGTGCTTGTTTGGCATCAATTTGAAATGAATGCAACAGCTACCAACAAGCAATTTTATTTTAATAAACTCAAGTGAAATCTGAACAGGGATGAAGACAGAGAGATTTATATAGAAATCAATTTGTCATTGCCCGAATTTTTTATGAACTCAAGACAAACAGTTTGTCATTGCCTGTATTTAATTACACGGTTCTGTAAAGAACCAGGAGCAGGATCTTCTGATTTGAGATCTGAACAAATGTCTACAAATAAGATTTTAGCACATACACAAACTATTATGATGTGAATTAAACATTGTGAAAGTAAGATCTAAATTCTGTTATGATTGTATGTAATTGGTTTGAAATGAGATATGAAAATAAGATGTGAAAAGTAGTTTTATGAGCGGTTTCACGGTGATATACTTTTTGTGTGGTTCCTCCTTTTTTTATATTCCCTACTCTTTTTTTGTGGTGAATATTGTATAACCCTTATTGCAATATTTTTTGTTTCTTAGACACTCTTAGAGTAACCTTGAATTTCTTAGCCACATACAGGATTTGTTTTCCTCGCTACCAACTTCATTTCGACCGAAAATACATCTCTTCACTATCCACTAAAGGTAATGTTTAGTCTTTGAGCATCATATGCTCATCTAGAGTTGTTCTTTTCCTCACATGTCTCTACTTGTAGTGTGCATAAATTTATATTTTTTTGTATAAGATCTAGATGGCGGTTTATGAGAAATATAGACAAATGAAGATATAGCGGAAAATAAATTAAAAATGCAAGAAATGGGGTTGATTCTATGGCTTATGAAAATCATTCAATCAATGAAGGGCACAAAGCGAACATGCAGGAGTAAAAATAATTCCGTAAGTCGGTTAACGACGATGAATAAACACCGTTGAAGATTGTGAGCAATCGGTCCACTATTGGCAATGACAAAAGGAAAAATGCATAACATTATGGTGTCATTCTAAAAAGATTGATATTCGAGTTTGTGAATTATAGTATTTAATTAACTTGGTACATTCTTTGTAATTTGTTATAGTTTTCAATTTTATAGATTCACTAGGGGAAAAAAAGGAAGGGTCACGTAAGAAGGGCTGCGTTTTATTAAAAACGCAGCCCTTCTTAGAAGGAAGGGTGCGGTTTCTTGGAAACCGCAGCCCTTTTATTGAAGGGCTGCGGTTAACAAGAAATCGCAGCCCTTCATGCAAGATGAAGGGCTGCGGTTTTGAGGCTAACCGCAGCCCTACTAAGAAGGCTGCGGTTAGCAAAAACCGCAGCCCTTTATAAACGAAGGGCCGCGTTTTCGACTAACCGCACCCTTCCGATCCCATCCCATATCTCCGGGTTTTGCGCGCACACACGGTAGGTAGACATATTTTCTAAATTTCCCTCCCTTACACGCATTTAACGAGCGAAAAACCCCTCCCTCCCTCTCACTCACTCGCACATTAACCCTAACGCCCCATCACCCGAGCCCTGACGTCGGAGCACCCACATTGCTTCACCACCACAACCCTTCTCTTTCTTCACCTCTCTTCTCTTCTCTTAGCTTCTCTTCTCTTCTTTTCTCTTCTCTTCTCCACCATTTGAGTGGGTTTAGGGTGTGGAGCTCCTCCACCACTACGCAGCGCCACCACCCATAAGCGGCAAAGAACAACTACCACCACTACTGCCCTACTCTTTCTTCATTGCTAGCTCTTGGGTTTAGCTAATTTTTTGCTTAGTTAAGTATGAATTAATGTTTTTAAGTTAGTTTTGTTTTTCTTACTTGAATTAAATGATTAATGTGCAATGTGGGTTTTGTTAATTGTAGGAAGAAGAGGCTTAGGAAGGCAAATAAAGTTCCAACTATCTCTACTCTCTTCATTGCTTATCATTGGTGTTAAGAGGTAACTAGTTTAATTTCGTTTGTCTTTTTTTGTTTGATTTAATTTGTTGATGAGACAAAGTTGTCATGTGATTCAATTTGATTAAGTTATGATAATTTATTGATATATATATGTATTTCTTATAATGTATGTATATTTCTTGATATGAGATTGTATGAAAACGCAATGTAATTTAGCTATGAAATCTACAAGTTGTTTGAATTGTCATCATATGCCTAGATACCCGTTCAAGACTTACTCATTAGGAGTAAGTCTTGAATAGTCCCTGTTTGGGGGATCGTTCGTGGACGCTTGATCTCACTTAGGTGGTGAATGTGTGTCTTCTTTTCAATCCGAGGAAAATCTTGGCTCATCGTTTCTCACATTGTTCTCGGGTACATATGTAGATAAGCAATTATTTACATTGTGTACTTGGAGAACTGTAGGGAAATGCCTGCGATTTTCCTTAAAATTGGAAAGTTGGCACACATTCACTAGTGAGATTAGACGTCCAAGGATGGGTTAGGTTGGAGTGATAAGGACCTACGCCATGCATACAATTGAACATGTCACTATCTTAGATTGCTCTATACGTGTGTGATATGATGATATGTGAGTGTATGTACTTAAATAATGATCGATGCATTATAATGAATGGTTGTGTTTAATTATTAGAGGTCTTCTTGAATGAGATGGATCGTACTTGGATGTATGGTAGTCGTGAATCGATTGAGTTTGTGAAAGGGGTCTCGGAATTACGTACAAGCTGCATTACAATATCAAGCATCCTCCCGGAGCGATCGACTTTTATTGTCCTTGTTTCGATTGTAGAAATGTGAGCAAGGTTAGTAGTATACATGTGGTTAGGGAGCATGTCTTTCGGTCGTGGGTTTAGGCCTCGATACCACGTATGGGTTTGGCATGGTGAGCGGGGGAAGATATGAGGAAGCTCTAGAGTAATGAACGATGTGTGTGAAGAAAAAGAAGGATGATGAGTTCGGGGGATGAGAATTTGGATGATGAGTTTGCGAGATGATGATAGGGATCGGGTAGACGAGATGATACACGAGGTTGAAGATCGAGTCGTGTAAACGACCTCGTATTTTTGAGTCCATGTCTGAGGCCGGAAAGTCGTTGTATCCAGGTTGTACAAAGTACACCCAAACTTTATGGGCGAATAGAAGAAATATGGGAGATTTGGACCTTTGTACTTTTAATATTTGCCTCTTGTGTTGCAGTGGGTTGACGATAATCGACGTTGCGTAAGAAAAGATGATCCTTGCGGATTCACTCTTGTTGAACTTAGTCGTCTACGTGAAACGAGGAGCCATTTGTAATTGCATCACAAGTTAAGCAAGTTTTTTTGTAACTGATCCTACTGATAATAAGTGGTCAATTGTTGTACCTGGTAAAAAGGAGTATCCTCGGTATTGGTGATGTTGATAATGAGGAAGAATATGATGTATTTGAGGACCTCCCCCTTTTACCTATCCACGAAAATAGTGTGGAAGATGATGTGAATATGTCGGAGAACTATATGCGTGTAGATCACACGGAAGGGATACATGTACTTGAGGATCCTAAGAAACGGCGGAAGGTCGGTAAATCATGAGACATAAGCTTCAGTTCGTATGTAATTTCTCCAATTTGTAATTCTTTTTTAACATGATTATATGAGGTATAATGTACCTATTGTGTAGAGTTTTAGGCTTGCATTTGTTGTTGGTTGCATTTCGGGAGCGAAAAGGTCATTTTAGGGCCTAGTTTTGCATTTTTTGCTTCCAAATCGTACTTATCGAGTCATTTAACCCCAAATGCATTTTGAACATGATAATATGAGGCATAATGTAACTATTGTGTAGATTTTTAGGTTTGCAATTGTTGTAGGTTGAATTTTGGGAACGAAAAGGGCATTTTAGCCCTATTTTTTGCCTTTCGCGTCCAATTCGTATTATCGCTTCATTTAACCTCAATTTCATTTTGAACATGATAATATGAGGGTATAATGTAACTATTATGTAGATTCTTAGGCGTGCATTTGTTGTTGGTTGTATATCGGGAAACATAAATGCGGATTTTAGCCCTATTTTTGCCTTTTTAGCCTCAATTCATGTTTCTCGAGTCATTTAACTCCATTTTTCTTTTTGAAAATGATAATATAAGTATAATATAACTAGTGTATAGAGTTTTAGGCTTGCATTTGTTTTTGATTGAATTTCGGAAGGTATATGTCATTTTAGGAGGAGCACTACCTACGGTAAATGATTGAATTCTTATATTATGTGTTTATTCACTTGGTTGTTAGGAGGTTTATATGAATAACACACCACGTTTGAGGGCCTTCACCATAAGCAATTGCTTGAAGTTCGGGATAGGTTGGCGTCCCATTTGTGATGATTGCTTATGATACATATCTTCTAGTTTGTAGTGAATTCTATCACACTTTATACACGTGTCTAAATATACATATCTTGAAAGGTTATTATTACGTTCACAAAACTTGTCATATATATATTATTCTTGCAATTTGATGGGTCTTTTTG